>RJWT010006226.1:0-29528 GCA_004365215.1 Cuniculus paca
TCAATTTTTCTAAAGGTAAATATGCCCTAAAATGACTTAATTTTAAACAATTGATGATAAAGTATTTTCAAAAATCACAGAAGTAACTGGCTTTATTTTAATCTATATTAATATTGTATTGTCTGAAATACTGATATACTTTTTAAAAATGTTCTTTTTAACCTTTATACACTATGAAATATATATTAATTAATATCTCAAAGCTTTACAGCTCACAAGTAATAAAAAAGGAAAAAAATCAAATGTAATCTACTTTGTTGTAGATTGATGCTACCTTGTTTTTTTACTATTGAAATAGTTTTACAAAATAACTAACTCAAGTCACTTAAGAAAATAGATTCTCAAAATGGGGAAAAGAATTACAAAAAGAGCAAAGAAATTTCATAGTAGGTACTCACTGGTTCTTTTCTTGATTTAAATTAAAGTCATCCTGATCACTCATCTGCATGCTATAATAGTTTGACACTATATTTTTGTACCCAAGTTATAATGTTAAGTGCTCAATTTAACAATTTTACAATAGGAATTTTTACAAAACAATATAAACAATCTTGCATAGTTATTGGTTGGGTAGAAATGAGTCATTCTTTTCAATCTGTCATAAGGAAAGGACTATAAAAATTTCTTTGTATTAGTCATGTATTTCAGTTCATAAAAATATATAATCTGCAGATCTTGTCCACTAGAATGTCTGAAAGTAATTAATCACTTCACAACAGGAATGAGCCCACTGATTAATTGATGAATAGAAAGGTAACTGAATTTTTTTTTACTATGGTCTTAAAATGTATCAATAAGTAGGATATTGCTGATGAAACATTTTTAAATGCAATGCAGACTATTTTTATTTATAATAAATGTAATCTTGATATTCTTGTACAGAGATAGAAGACCAAATAATAATAAAAGTGAAATTATTACATTATAATATATATTTTTAATGAGTTATATCAAATATTGACATTTACTTATTATTGAATGCCACTTCATAACTACCTACTTATTTGACTTAAGTCACTCCTGTGAAGAAAGATTTTATATATTTAATTAAAATATTTCTGCTATATTTCTTATAGTTATATTTGACCTTCATACAAAATAAAGAAACTATGCTATTGTAACAGAATTGTAATACTCCAATGTGACACATGTGCTTGGATAAACCATTTTTTTCATATATTGTAAACTTATAAGTACTTTATACATTTTTCACTGAATAAATGGGCCTTTGGGTTGTGTTACTTTGTAAGGAAGACATAAATTATATCAAGCAGATATGGAGTCTGTCCAAGATATAAATGGTAAAACTTTAATGGTACCATAGGCAAAAATGTTTGAGATTTCATTTTTTTTAGTTGTATAGGCAGATCCATTTAATTGATTACACAAAATATCGAATGAATATGAAAACATAATAAATTATTGAAAATGAAGGCACACCAGTGAATCATATTTTAATAATAAACCACTAACCCTATTAAATTCCTATTTGCTTTTTCTATTGGTTTATATTTTTTGTTTTGTTTTTATGAAGAGAAGAATGTTTATCATGGTTCACAGATTTGGAGGTTTCATTGATGAATGATTGATTGCAGTGTTTCAGGCCTGTGGCAAAGCAGCACATCATGGCAGGAGCATGTGAGACAGCAGAACTGCTCAGCATAAACTAGAAGGCAAAGAATGATGAGGAAGTGGTTGGAGACCCACAATCCCTGTCAGAGACATGTTCCCTGTGATCTAAGGACCTTGTCCAAGGCTTCACTCTCCAAGTTTCCACACTTCCCAGGGCCACAACCCTGACTACCAGGGTTTTTACCACATGAGTCTTTGGGAATAGTCAAGACCCAAACCACAACAAATATATTCTTTGTGTTCTAGGGGAAAAAAAGATGAGAAATTGAGTTGAGGGACTTGGGGGAAAAAATGAATATGCACTAGGTTACATCCTAGGCATTTTACTAATATTATCACATTTAATGTTTTTAAATTTAGTATTCACAGAAAATAAATGAAGTGTTAAAAATTCTATTTTGCCCTGGAAATCCTGAGGCTGGAAGAAACTAATACCTGGAAATTCAGATGAGTAAAGCCCATATTTATTCTGCCAAAATTCTGAGTTAAAATAGGATAAATACATGAACTATTACTTCTATTGTAGCTGTGACATTGTTCATCAACATAAATCTTTTTCTTGTTTGTTTGTTTCACTTTTGCATGTGCAAAAGAGACATTAAACTGACATTAAAGCACAAAGACATGCCTTAGGAAGAACTTAGGCTAATTTTAGAATTAAAGATGAGACTCATAATCCAGGACTAAAGGTATCATCTATTTTTTTTGTACAAAGAAAGAAATATTTTCCCCAATTTTTCATTGAACACATCAAGCATACATACATATGCCCTAAAAAAGCAAACATAGTCTGAGTAAACATGAGATGCCTGACATGAGATGTGTCTAGCTAGTGAAACTGTAGCAAAAATAACAATATAAAGAAATATGTAGACATATGTGTACACGTACAAACCCATAATTTTGAATATGTTTCTAACACATTCACACAATAAAGGTAAAAACAAAGGTAAAACATTATACTTTTTGTCAAATTTCACATGGAGTACTATCATACAGAAAAGATTCTATTTTTTTTTTCAAAAAAGAAATGGAGAATCAGTTTTTATTGCAATGAACTGGAAAATTTTGTTAACTTTTTTCTTTAGCTGGGAAAAGATCTTATTAAGAATGTGTTAAGATTTGTGAGTCTCATCCAGTAATGGAGGTAGGCTTCTACAGTTTGTGATTGATTCATAGTCCAATGCTGGAATTATGGGTATGAGTGCTATACCCAAGTGGATATGGCCTACATACATTAGAAGAGACATAAAGAGTCTTCTCTTGTGCTCCTCCCTTTTTTCTCTTGATGATTTTGCTGTTTTCTGCTACCATTAACTGTTGACCTCTGCCATGTGCCACTCTGCCTTGGAGCCAGACAAGTATGAACTGAATCCTCCACAGACTGTGAGCTAAATAAACTTTTCCTTCCCTAGTTTTGGGCATCAGGTATTTTGTTTCGGCAACAAGAGAAAAGTAACCAAGACACAACTTTGTATCAGAGGAAAGGGAACGTTGCCATGATTGTACCTGACCAGTGGTTCCAGAGCCTTTGGAAATGGCTTGTGGGAAGAGTTTGCAAATGTCTGAAGATGCTACCTGCAAGAGTTGCCCTGGCACTGTTCTGGATGGAGGATTCTGGTCAGAGTGCAGAAAATCAGAAAACCAGTAAAACCAGGCTCAGGAGATTTCTGTTAGGAAGAAGGACTGCATTGGTTGATGAACTCCAGATTATGTGTGTTATGGCTTGGCAGAAAGTTTGTCCTCATTTTGCCTGTCTAGAGACTTTGCCTAAGACTGAGATTAAGGGTGGCAGACTAATTAATTGGGAAAAAGAAATTTCAAGGCAGTCTAATATTGAGGCATTGGCATGGCTATTGTTGGGGGATTTTAGCCAGATTTATGTTGTGAATCAGGAGCAAAGAGTCCAGCAGGATGGTTTAAAATATTATGAATCTGGCCAAAAATAAAGCTCCGATAAAGCTGTGGACTCTAAAGATTGAGCTAAGAAGATCTCAATTGCTGAGAAGGAACAGAGCTATATAAAAGATGACCTAAGAGTATCATAAGAAGCAGCAAGTCCCCACCCTTTACAGTCTCAAAGCTGCAGAAGTAAAAAATTTTGCTTTGAGGAGAAAATCACAGAGCATCATGCTCCAGAATGGCAGAGGAGGCCGCATGAAATTCCAAAATGGCGGTGGCCACACCAGGTTCCAGAATGGCAGTGGCATAAATAATTAGTTTGTCAGAATCAGATTCAGAGTACTCAGCAATCCAGGCACTTGACCCCTACAGTCAAAAAAGAGGAAAGCCTGACTACTGCTCTAGCTGGCAACAGACCTTGGCATCATCCATGTGGCCCTGGTTTTAGGCACTTGCAGAATGCATGAGTTCTGAGGTTGAAAAGGCTTTCATCCAAATTTCGGATAGCTTAGGAGACCAGGTAGTATACCCATTAGATGGCAATGTGTGAAGCTGTGAGTGTGAAGCCAAAGGTGCAGTGGAGACCCCAGAAGTTTGGAAAAGCCAGAAACATGAATCATTGACAAAAAGCTGCAAGGATTAAACAGAACAGGCATAAGAGACAAGTCATTGGAGCTACCACTACCAGAAGTGATGTAGGAGCAGAGTTACATATGCCTTTTGGAGCTCACCAATTACCACAAATAACTTTTGGTGTTCCATATGGAACTATAGGATTTAAATGTTAGCCCTGATGAAATCTGAACATTTGGTTTGAATCTTTTGTATCCCAGTTTGTTCATTTTTGAATGGTAATGCATATCTTGTGCTATTGTTTTTGGAAGTATTTAACTTTGTTTTCATTTGTACAGGGTCTCACAGATAAAAGTTTGCCTTACAACTTGCAGGAGACTTAGGGCTTGGTCTTTTCAGTGATGCTCAAACTGTCAGGATTTGGCAACTCTTGCAGATGAACTAAATGCCTTTCCCATAAAGAGATATACATGAATCTTTGGGGTGCCAGGGGCAGAATATTACGGTTTGGGTTTGAATGTCCCCCAAAAACCTCAAGCAGTCATAGGGGAGGCTGGGCCCTTTGAAGGTAGCTGAATCTAGCATTTGTGATTGGTTCATTGTCTAGCACTGGGATTGGGGCTGTGAGTGCTGAACCTACCTAGCAGCAGATAGCTTGCATACAGTATAAGTGAGGGAAAGAAGCTTGCTCCTCCCTTTTGCCCCTTTTGCTCTGGTCACTTTTGGTGTCTTCTGTAGCCACCATGAATGGTTGACCCTCAGCCATGTCACCCTGCCTTGAAGCCAGCTGAGTATGGACTGAAACCTTCAAAAACTTTAAGCTAAATAAACTTTCCTTCCTTCATTTTGTGTGTCAGGTGTTTTGTCTCAGCAAAGAGAGAAAAGTAACACAAAAATTGGTACCAAGAGGTGGAGACATTGCTGTGATGTTGCCTGGCCATGTGGCTTAAGAGCCTCGGAAATTAATTTGGAAAGATTTTTAGAGACTGGTCAAAGAGGCACCCTCTGTAGGCTGCAAACTATATTGGAGACTCTGCTTGGAGCCTGGAAAAATCACAGTACTGATGGAAATGTTGACAATTAAAATGAAGCACATGAGGCTTCTATTGAGGACGGCATCAGTTGCTGAATCCCAGTTAGTATATTGTGTTTTGGCTGAAATTTGGTCTGCATTTTGCTTGTAGTTAGAGATATTACCTGGGTGGCAGAGAAATTTCAGTGCAGTCTACTGTTCAGACAGTAGCATGCTTACTTCTGAGAGCTTTTGACCAGATTTATATTGGAAATTAAGAGCAAAGAGCCAATAAAATGATTTGAAACATTTGGCCAGAGAGAAGGCTTCAGTGGAACTGTGGGTGCAAGGATGACATAGAGGAGAACGTTGTTGAGAAGAACAAGACAATGGAAAAATGAACTGAAGAGAAGGGTATATTTGAGTTGTAGGTGATCCTTGTCTTTTAGTCTTTCCATGCCATGTTAAAAGTTAATGGGAAGCAAAGACTGTGTTTGTAATAGTTCTTATAATACGATTTTAATATTGTTCTTAGATATAGGTTTGTAACCAGGTTATTTCATCAAAGTATTATGGTTTTAACCTTGAATTTTGGTCACTCTTTGAATATTTTGCTTTTGGTGAAGGAATGAGTGCAGTAAGAATTGTATATATGTAATTGTTATATTAATGTTAATCTGAATAGATCAAGACATGGTAACTTTTTCACAAATCTGCCTCTAGAGATTATGGTTTAGGGAAATGTGTGTGGTTATCAAGCTGACCAGGGGTGGATTGTGGTGAATTGAAAATTCATGGTCAATTTAAACACCAGCTGAACTGAATCAGCATGGTGCTGAGTGTAGATGGCCCACCTGAGGATAGCTACCAGAGTAAAAAGGAGACCTAGAGAGAAAGAGTAGTGTTGTTGTTATTTGGTGCTTTTGGGTCTCCTGTTGCCATGGGTTCTCCTAAAGGAGCTTGTCAAGACTCTTTCCTGATATGAACTTGGCAGTTATCATCAGAGCAGCTCAAGACTTTGTCGTTGCTGACAGTGACTGTGGTTCACTTTGGGGGAGCTCCATTCCTCACTTTGAGCATTGCTTCCTGGCTCCAGAGGAGAAGATAGTGCGCTCTTCAATCTCCAGGAGAAGCTTGTCACACTGGCTTCCTGATATAAACTTGGCTGCTTTCATCACTGGAGGAATTGAGACCTTGTTGCTGAGCTTGGCTGTGGTACTTTTGGGGGGGAGTTTTGGTCTTTACTTTGAGTGTCAATTCCTGTCTCTAGTACAGATCGCTTAGCCTGCTGGCACAGATACTTCACTCTGCTGGCACAGACTTCCTAACTTCCACCACTGACCTTGGGGCCTTCCCAGCACAGACCCGTGAAAGACTTGCGTGAGTCATTGTCCTGGGCTCTAATCCTCCAGTTGAACTCATGCAGGCTATTGCCATGGGATCCAAGCCCTTGGCTGGATTCTCTAGGTCTTCATTGTGTGGATTGATTTCTTGTACTTTCTTTTGTATTTGACTCTTTGATGACATTATAAATAATGCTATAAATTTTGTGTCCTGTAAGTCATTGTTTACTTGACTACAACAGACTGTTACTCTTTTTTTTTTTTAATCAGTGACATTTTTGGTGGAATTGGACTTATTTCCTTTATATATTTCTGAAAGACAATCTCCGAACATTTTATATATTTTTTATGAAGATTAAGTGAAAATCATGCATCCTGAGAAAGAGTACAAACTTAATCTCTGTACTATGTCATCTCCAATGAGTTACTCATGAAATAAGAATTGAAAATTAAATGTATCCAGGATATAAGAACTTAGTGCATTATCCAAAAAGAAACATAAGCATAAATAGCTGAAAATAAAACATTTAAAATATTTTATTAAGGCACAATTATTTCATAAATTTAAAAAGAGAAGAAAACAAAAATTACATTGCCATGTAAATGCATCACATGAAACTGAAAATATGACCATACATTGAGAATTACTATAATGTTCAGGATACTGTCTACTTGAGACAATGCTGAAATTCTAACCTTCGAAGTGATGGTGTTAAAGATAGGATACTTGTGAGATGATTTAATTATGATGTCAGAGATATCATTAATAGGATTGGTCCCCTTTCAAAGAGCTCCCACAGAGGTTGTTTGCCCATTTAGCCATAAAAAACATCTAATTTAAGAGGCTGTAGGGCCTTTATCAGACACTGAACCTTTATGATAGTCTCCCTAATCTCCAGAAAGATGTTGTCTTGGCTACTTTTCTCTCATTGCTGAGACAAACACTTGACACCCAATATTAGGGAAGAAAAGTTTATTTAGCTTACAGTTTCTGGGGATTTCAGTCCATAATCAGTTGGCTCCAAGGCAGGGTGTCATGGCACAGGGGTAACACTTCAAGGCAGCAACCAGAGTAAAAGAGAAAACACAAGCCTCTTCTCTACCCTTATATTGTACACAGGTCACCCCCCCCTTTCAGAGTGGGTCTAACACTCACAAAATGTCCTTGCCCTCCTTTGTACAGGATGAGGATATTTACAAAGTAAAAACCCTGGCTCCCTGCTAAGTCTCTCAGTTAAACTTCTAAGCTGCTCAATATATCAGCCATAACAGATGTAAAATAATTTGCTACAGTTAAAAAGCTACACAGTGAATGGTATTCTGGCACAGTAACCCAAATGGACTAAGACAATGACCTTAAATTAGGAGAAAAAAATTCTTCTTAATCCTGAACTATAGATTACGCCATGAAGAATTGACTCAGTGTGTGCTTCTCCTTTGGGTTAATTTTGCATTTTACTCTTTTCACTAGCGAAAATATCAGTAAAGTACTCAGAATAGTTATTTTGTTTCATTTTGTTTTGTTTTGTTTTGTTTTTGCTCCATCCAGAGTGAAAACATCCTTGTGAATAATGTGAATCTTATTCTCTTTTGTATGGCTTCAAAACTCAGAAGAATGATAACTAAGCAGTGAAAATGAGCACAATTTGGAACTACAACATGTTCATTTATTTACTATGTTATAGTTACTTGTGTTGTGAATTTTGATTTAATGCAGTCTTGTGAAGTATTATCACCATATAAATGGTTAATAATTAGACATAGATAGATATAAATAAAATGATAAGAGTATCTGCCAGCCATATCATTAATGCCAATGGTAGTTCATCATCAATGGTCGGACAGAGTTACTGTACTATCGCTATTATTACATAGCAGTTACTTGACCTGCATATTTATAGAATTCTATCAATCAATGAATTTTAATTTAAGGATCATAATTTGGATAAGTTTCAGCATCAGAATAAACCTGCTTCAAGTAAAACAGAAGTATAGTAATATTATTATAGGTAGTTTTCTTCAGAGAATATTTCGTTGAAAAAAAATCAGAAATCTCATTTTTACTGAAAATTCTATGTACTATGTACTGTCTAGTAAAGCTTTTGAAGTTGGTGCTTTTAAATTTTCAAGAAGGAAAACTCACAGACTAATTATGTGAAATTACTTGCCCAAATAATCTTTACCTCAGAACAAGTAGAGATTTTGTTTCAAGTCCTGTGCTCCTTCTACTATACAGTGTCACCCCTGAGAATACAGCCATAGTCTAGGCATCAGAGTGCACTCATAACAATTGTCTACCTTGGGTACCTCAATGACAAGTGACAGCACTGTTCCTAGGCAATCTTGGGTGTGCACAAGAAGATAGAACAAAGAAGTCTGTATGGATAGGGTGAAGAACAAATGGGAGCAATAGAGTGAAGGTGTTTCATGTCAGGAATCAAAAGAAATAATAAAAGACAGATACAGTAATAGGAAATAGGGATGGTTTTTGAAAATGAGATGGGGACTAAGAGATACAAGGTAGCTAAATGTGATGAAAAAAAATTAAGATGTGTTACAGACATGTACTAACTTCCCACAAAGAATACTGCAAACATGTACTAAATCGAAAAGAAAAAGAAAATCTTTAGAATCTGTAAATATAGTGTAAGAAGCATAATTTTTAAGGAAAGGTGTCATTCAGTGTCTCTGTAAAATATAGATGTTCCTTGATTATAATCTATTCATTAATTAAAAACTAAAATTTTTTTTGAAGAGGATTATGTATTAATATTCTTAGTCAAATTAATAAACTTATGACATTACACATGAAAAGCAACGTAACTTATTACAAAGCAAGCACAACTTAGTACAGGATTAACTAAAATGATTTTCCCTAGACAAGTAACTTGTAATATATCACTTATAGACAATACGAAGCATGGGTGGTCACAAGAAAGGGTTTTGTCCTATTCTTTTTGTCCCATATGTTTCAATTATCTCATAATGCTAGTTTCTTTGAACCAGAATTTTAATTTTAAATAGAATCTGTTCTCATTGTGTAAATCTTCTAGTATTTATTTTAGGAATAGACCTTTCATCATTTGCCTTTCTCTGATGGTTTTGTGATCTACCATGCTCTGGAAATACTGGTGTCGATTTCCATGGTCCTGGCATCGCACTGCTGTGCTTTCCCCAAACTGCTACTGTGCTCCCAGGTGTCCTCTTCCAACCTAACTTCCCTCACTTTCTCACCACTGCAGCACATTTTAAAATGAACCTTACTTGACAGTGCCCCTGCTTCACTTTAACTTTGAATTGTGAGGTCCTAATTTTTACTAGTTTGCTCTTTTATTGTTGCAAGCACATTTTATTGCAAACACATTTTATAAATGCTACAATTTCTCATATTCTACTAAGCTCAAGGCACTTTCCAATTTTCTGAAAAACAGGCATTGTATAAACAATTCGTTTAGAAATTGTTTTCTCTGATAATTAAAGCTATGTCCCATTGCCAAAGGCTAAAATTCTGGCTTATTCTGAGATTAGTTTTCATTCTCGCAGATACTTCAGTGCCTTACAGATTTCCTGATTGCTTAGTCAATTCAGATATCCAGTCCAGCAGAGAACAGGATATACAGTATCAAATAGAGTACAGAGCTTGTAATATTTCTTTTAAAATCCTGAACCAAAAGTTAATTATAGTTGAATTCAGAGAAATGCTTCTTTTTTCATTGGAGCCAGGAGATTCTGAAATGTCCTCACAATTTGCAATCTGTGTGATAGAGAAATAATGTGGATTCTGGGCAACTTCCTAATGTGCACAGCCATGGTTCAAGCTCAAGTTAGATCAAGTGTCTTCAAAGAGATCCACATAGACACTTTGTTGTGTTTTTCTTTCCTTTTTTAAATTTTTTTAAATTTTATTTTAAAGATAGTAAAATCCAACAAAACAAAACAGAATAAATGCGATTAAAATACAGCAGTGAAATTGGTACAGAACATCAAAGTTGTGTTTTTGTTACTGAGTAAAACTTGAACGAATTTATATGAGATAGTTTTAAGGTTGTCATACACAAATCATCTAAGATGTGTTTGCGAATTTTGACTATAAAACTGTAAACATAACTTCGTTTAACATTATTTACTATCCCCAAGAAAATTACTTAGAGCTTGACATATATTTGCACATTTAATCTTTCCATCATTCCCAAAAGTGAGAACCATACCTGTACCAACTTATTATTGAGAAAGTTGAGACACACTAAATTATCCAAAAGGAACAAAATATGAGACTATTGGTTTAAATTCTTATGCTCTTTCTCTTAAACACAGAATTTAAATTCTGAAGAAAATTATTGTAACATATGGTTGCATACTCTGAACCTAAACTGATAAATTTTAAATCAAATCACAACATCGAAACCCATAAGTTGTGTATCATGTGCTAAATTACTTAACTTCTGCGTTTAAATTGTCTTAACCATAAAACAAGTATAATTGAATATTTTAAATATAATACTAAAACTTGAAGCATAGGCTTATTATCAGGATTAAATGAGTTAATACATGAAAAGACTTTGCAAGAATTCTTGTGCATATGTGTGTATGTATTAATTTACATGTAGATATTTATATACAAACATCATTTTGTATACTGTACACCTAGATGCATATTTAAAGATATGCAGAGATATACAGATTTAGTATATGTTGAAATTTAATTAATATCTTCTTTGACTTTATATCTACCATACTTTTGAAGTTGGTTTAGATTTACTTTCTCCTTAGTGTTTATGAATCAGGAAAAATTATTTGTTATAGTAATGATGAAAAATTCTTATATCTCTGACCTGGGCAATGTTGTTGATATTAAGAGCAATAGAAAATATGGAGGTCATTGAAGTGCAGTAGCTAGTGCTCAAATCAGTTAGAATCTGTAGTTTGCACTGAGTAAATGCTTCATTTCTGGAAATTTATCATATTGATTTGCTTCTCATATGTCCTTTCCAAAATGGAAATAGGAGAGTCAGCATTGTGAATCAAGATCTTTTGAATTATCTTCTGTGTTATCATAGTGCAATAAAATAATTAGTACAAAGTTTCTACTCTTGGGGAAACAAAGTTCCTATCGTGACACCTCTCAATATTTTCTGTCAAAATCATGCCTCAGGGAAGGTGCTGGTGTCCACTTCTTTAAGTTCACAAGATTATTCTCATTTTCAAAGGTATATTAAAGTAACAAAGAATTCAAGAAAGCAATCACACTCCATATGTTACATAAGAATTAGATAGAAAAATTATCAACCTTGAACATAAAAGAAAATTTTGAAAATTCTAACAAATCTTGTGACTAATTCCAGGAAAACATTGTCCAATTGATACAGAGGAATGAAACTTCTAACCCACTATGTCTGGTATGAGTTCGTGTTCTTTAAAACCGAAGAATGAATTTTAGGAACAACGGAGGTTAAGAGCAGAAAATATTTATTGAGAGAAAGAAAGAAAGCTTCTGTCAGAGAGACAGAAGGGGTCCCAAGTGGGTTGCCAGAGACTCTGTCATTTTTAGGGACTTTTATAGAGTAGATGGGTCCAAGGTGGAAAAGAATGGGAATTCCTAAGGTGGGCATAACATGGGACAGAACTATGGTTAACCAGTAAGATCAATTGCTCAGGTAAAATTGATTAAGTCTAGGACAAATGGGGATATGGGTCATGTAGCCAGCAAGCATGTTAAAGAAGCAGTGACTCTTCCCTAGGGGGTTGAGACAGGTGACTCCTGGCTTCCTCAGGGAGCTACAGACCTATTTAGAATACCAGTCCTCAGGAAGTGGGTGCATTTGTTTGATCTGTTGTCCCGGGACTGGCCCACAGCAGGAGGTGTTTCTCTCCTTTATAGTTGCGAGTTATCTAGATTTTTGCATTGGCTCCTTGGAGGACCTGGCCCTGTCTGACTGCCTATAATAATTCTAACTATCTCAGCTTTCTATAACACAATAACTTTTATATGTGTTATTTCATTTTAACTTCTTGGCCAGTTCTGTTGTCTGGGAACTTTACAATTACAAAATTACAAGATAAAGAGGAAATGCAACTTAGAATAAAATTAATTCACTTTTCATGTACATATTTTCAAAAATACTTCTAAGAGTGTAATAACTAATATTCTTTCATATGACACCTTCAGACTGATTAAGATCAATAAAAAGAGTAAAGTATTTCTTAATTTTAACTTTTCCAGTGTGCATAAATTCTTTATATGTAAGTTGTCACTCATTTTTCTTCAATGTGTCTTATTTGCAAGAGATAATAGTGAGATTTTAGGCAAAACTGTAAGGTTTTAACCAGCTTCATGTCTTTTTGGGGGTATGTTTATCAAGGGAAACTCTGTTATCATACACATTGTGCTTTAATTAAACCAGCTGTAAACTAATCAGTGAGTTCTACGCAGCACCTCTATTCATGCAAAGTTAACTGAGCACAGCATGGGTGATCTCTTTATTTCAGCTGTCTAAATAATTGATGAGTGCTGCCACAAGGCCATCCTGACAGCAACGATCAGTTTATTTCCTGAAGACAGCTGTGCCAAGAAATAACTATCTCTCCCCGCACTACAGAGGCAGGGCAGGGCTGTCCTAGGGGCTTGTAGAGGGTAAATGTATCTTTGGAATCCTAAATTGTACACTATGAATTGACAGTATGTTAAAGACATACAGAAACCTGCATTATCTGTTGTTTTGCATGGTCAGAAGACATCTGAAGTGGGTATGAGGCAAGGTGGAACTCAAACACCAGCTGCCCTGACTGGATGCACGTACTATATAGGGGTACCATACTCACTGAAAAAAAAAATGAGAAGCAGGCTGCACAGCACATTTTAACAATTTTTCCAATACAAGGAAATGAACTAGCTTGAAGGCTGAATAGAGTAGATTTTTCCTTTTCAGCAGTTTGCCTGTAGAACAAAAAGCACCCAGGACACAGAAGACGTGTAATAAATCTGTATAGAATGAATGCATGCTTTGCAAACCAAAACTGTGCTTCTGTCTTTCACATGTTATAGGACCTTGAAAAAAGTTCATGTTCTGCTATGCAACAGCTTCCTAATCTAGGCAATGTCTTCCTCAGTCACAGTATAAATATCCAATGCATAGATTAATAACATTGATGATGGCATTTATGCTTCTATGATCCTTTGAATTGAATTAGGTCATTAACTTTTACCCATGAACATAAAACTCACCTGTTTTCAACTACTCATGGCAAATTATGCCTGCAACTTAGGACTGCTTAATTTTTCATGCAACATAGAATTCTATGAATTATCTAATACTTAGTTTTCTTCATCAAAAGTCAAACCTGCAATTTAATTTTCAAATTGAATTTTGTACAGATGCTAAATCTTACCTAAGCTGTTAGAGGTGGTTTTAGAGGACATAAATTCAGTGGAGAAAAAAAATGTTCAAATTTCTGCTGGGAATTTTTCTTAATGAACTGTAAGCTGTTGATCTTTCAAAATAGAAGAACTTTAGGTTTTTAAATATTTTTTTCATTTTTAAAAATATTTGTTGAAGTATATGAAATTCGTATTGTGTTTTTTAAATATTTATCATTAATACATGTTTGCAGTACATAATGTTTGCATTCCTGTGTGAAGCTGGCACATGTACATAGCTCATTTTAATCCTTTTTCTTATCTCTTCTTTCCCCCTCCCTCACTTTCATCTCTTCATTCTCTTCTCACTTGAGAAAAATCTCCTTACTTCCTATTACCTATCTTTTATTTTGCTCCTCATTTATAATTTGGGTTTCTTGTATAAGAGACACTATGCAATATTTGGACTTGTGTGTCTGATTTCTTTCACTTAATATTATGGTGTCTAGCTTCATCTATTTTCCTACAAATGACCTAAGTCCATCTGTCTTTATGTCAGAGTAGTACTTCACTATCTTTTGAAATGTTTATAATATTAAACTTACTTGGATGTGTACTACTAATTTTCCTTGTGAAACACAAGCTTATATCCAAATTAGATTTTTGTCCTTGCATTTGTGTTTAAGATTTATCTTATTATACAAAATCCTCCACTCTCTCCTGCCATAAAATCTGTTCAGTTCAATCTGTCGTATTTCTTCATAAATTATTACAATAATTTATTTAAATTGACATTTAATTTATTACAATAAGAATTTATTTCTCATAAATTGTTACAAAGCTTTTTAGTTTGATTTTTCAAAAGCATAACTGTTTATAAATTGTCCAAATCACTTTCACACTTTCCTTAATTCTACTTATTCTAACTGCCTCTCAAACATTTTAATGTTTTTAAATAATATTCATGGAATAAAATCATTTTGCTACCTTAAAAATGCAACCACTGAATAAACATTATTCGTGAAGAAGTTTCATATTAAAGGATTACATTACTTTCATATTATGCTTCATTTATTATTATAATATGAAATATTCAGTTGAAGTATATCATAGTTTCAACACTAATGAGAACCAAGGATGGTCACTCTCATTTAAGATCAACAAAAGAGCTTAAATCCTTTAGCTACAGAAAGAGTTTTAGTAATTTTAGCAAAAGTTACATTTTATTGGTGTTTGCTTATTGGTTGGTTGGTTTTTCAATTAGCAGCAACTAAAACAGCAACTTTATTATTGCCCTCAAATTCAGCAAGATGAATTGCTTTGTATATGCTGGCATACGTTTGAGATCTACAGCTTGTCACTAATGTAGCCTATCAGAATACCGATATATTTCCTGTTTTTACTGTGACAATTTAAACTTAGTTAACACTTAATTTAATTAATAACTAAGTTTTAATATGCAAAAACAATTGCCTTTTTGTGGAAATTATCAAACACTTTTTCTTTAGGATAATGATAAAGTGCTATGAAATGATCAATGTTTACTAAGAATATTATTAATGATAATAATGCTGCTTATGATATTTCTATATCGTTTTCTCATAAATCATAATACTGTATGATAAGTATTACTTTTATACTTTATCATAAGCATTACTTTATTATTAAATATTTGTATTAGGTGTATAAATGTAAAATGCTAAAATGAAATTCAGTCTCAATACTTCAAATTTCTTTTTCTCTTTATTGTCTAGAAAATTCTAATCAATCTGAGTATAATAATTTTAGATAAGACTAAATCCATTGATTTTTAAGTAATACAGATAATTTAGCACAGTATCAGATACACTTAAATCTTTAACAATTATACTTTATGTTAAAAGGAAACATTTATTTTTCTAACTGTGCACGTGGCTGCAGGTTTTACATATTTAAATCAATGTTTTCCAAATGGATATTGAGTGGAAACCATCATCAAATTTGTTTTTGATAGAATAATACGGGCTCAAATTTATAGCAACTATGATTAGATTATTAGTAAAATTATAGAGTATCACTAATTTATACAGTTTCCTCACTATGCTGCAGTTCTTTGATGTGTATTTTCACTAAGTTAGATGCTATAGATCCACTTGTCTGCATATTTAATTTTTTTCTGACAGGAAACCATATCTTAACATTACAATGTTGACATCTTGGAATTTAAAAAAACAACTTTCAGATAAACACCACAGACAGGAGGAATGGAATAGCATCTCAGAAATAGGTAAAGAGCAAAGTACTTAAAAGAAATTGCATTATAAAGGAAATTTTGGGCTGTGTGATCTTCTATTGAGAAAAAAAAGAGAAAAAATAAAAGAGACAAGATCAGGCCTGGTAACATACATCATTTTTTATCTAATATGCAGTATTTTTAATATTTCCTTCCATTCAACTTTAAGAAGACATCCATTAGAGTTATACTCAATAAATGTGAGTCCAGTCTTCTATTTTATTACTTTCCCCCTTGGGTTACTATTGTCAGAGCATCTCTTTTCTAGAAGCTACACCCTGAGTCACATGCTGAGCCAAAGTATTTGTCTGCAGTTATCTAAACTGGAAATAGTCAATGTATTTGAGCAGTTTATTGAAAAATCTTATGAAAATAGACACCACAATATATGATTTTCCAATGATATACAATCATTTGATTTTTTTCTAAAAAACTGTCACTTATATGACTCTCAAATTTAAAGTTTAAAAGAATGTTTAATTGAAAGTTTAAATTCTTTCAAAAGAAAAATTCCAGTTGATTGTGAACCTATGTCTCAAAAATATGAAAATATATTTTACATTTAACTTGTGATATCAAGTTATCAAATGGAGTAGAAGATAAATGTGACCAGATGAAATTCAATAAAAATCATTAATTAGGAACTAGATCAAAGACTATATATTATGATTTAATAAAAACCACTACCGATAGGTTTCTTTCATATAGATCTGTGCTTTTTTGTGAAATATCTATTCCATCTGAGAATTTCCAAAATGTTGAAGTCAAGTAACTTTATCATAATAGAGAAAACGTAAAAGTAAATTTAAAAAAGTTAAAAGAGACTCTCTGGATAAAATAAAATTATAAATCAAACAAATATGAAAATGACCATATGTTAACAAATTCATTAAAGGAGACAGAATTGATAGAATTGGGGGAAAGAGGGAAGTAGATATTATTAAATCAGTTTAGACAAGACAGAGTTGGAAATGCAATAGACAGTGTTAGATATTTAGAAATCTATCTATCTGCATAAGCACTAGAACATGCACTTTTTAATTGAAAATCGGGGTTTCTTTATTGCGATATAATCCAGTATGTTAAAACACAATAATTATAAAAATTTAAGCACACATATAGTTTTTCCTATGGTCAAACCATCTTTTCTACAAAGAATTTATAGTGATTGAAACAATAACCATGGTCCATTTCCATACTCAGTGGAAGCTCATCTTCAGCTTTGGGGTGGTATTGATAGAACGTTTTCAGTAAGTTCCATTTTCAGTACTTTTACATGTGAAATTCCAGAGTTTCTCAGACTATGGTAGATCCACTACCTTCAAATTTTCTACAGCACCTGGAAAGTGCGTATTTCTTTATTCTACCTCACATCTATTGAATGAGACTCTCTGGGAGTTCCATCTGAGATTTATATGTACAAAACTGTTTGTGTACAGTCTTAGGCGAGAAAACTTTTACGTCCCCAGGCTTAGAAAATTGCTTAGGTATTGAAAGTAACAAAGTGTCAGGACGTGTCTCATCTAGCTGGTTTAAAAGCAAACGTAGCATCTTCGAGGTGAATGCTGGTTTGAAGAATTTGCATGATTATTTGAATAAATGTAAATTTACTCTGGTTCATTTTTACAAAATTTGTCTCTTTTTTCCTCTGACTTAGAAAGTGGTTCAATTATGTTTCCTGATAGTGAATTGAATTATTATTTAATCTAATTTTGATATTAGCCAAAGAAATGCATTGCTAAATTATTGCATCTTAATATATTTCTTAAACAGTTTGAGTCTTATTGTATATCATTGAAATTTGTTATATATCTGCACACCTCAGAACTATAGTTTACTCCAGTGGTTTTTGTTTGTTTTTTTCTACTGACGGGAATGTCACCTAACAGCGGTGTTTGGCAACATCCATAGAGAGCTTTGGTTGTCTTGGCTGGAGTGCTGGGTGAGAGGTGTGTGATTCACATTGCATGAGTGTAGACCATAAATACTGATAAGTAGACACCCTACAATTGACAGCATGGCCTGCTACAAAAAAGAATCATCTCTTCCAAAATGTCATTGCTGCTGATATTGAGATTCTAGCTTACTAATATTCTAAAAGTATAATGAAAATAAAACTTTCCTTATAATCTGTACAGTATACAGATAGCCTGTCCATCATGGAGCTTATAAACATTACATTAACCCAAAATATCCATGGGGTCTATGGGTCTCCCATAGAACATGTCGACTTAATAGGTAAATTTACGTTAATTGAGACAAATGGAGTGATGTGTGATGGTGCATGTCTGTTTTCCCAGCTTTCTGAGAGGCTGAGGCGGGAAGATCAACAGTTCAAGCCCAGCCTTGTCTATTTAATGATCTCAGCAAGACCTTGTCTCCAAACTAAAAAGTGAAAAAAATAGGCTGAAAATGTAATTCAGTAAGAGGGCCCTAGGTTTAATCCCCAGAGCTGAAAAAACAAGTTTAAAAAATAAATAAAATTAAAAATTAATAGAGGACTATTATTGTCATTATTTTTATAGGTAAAATGAAGTGGGCAATGCTCTCAGACTTGCCTCAAATCATAAAACAATTACATATTTGAGGTAAGTTTGACTTTTTGTTCTTATTTTTTTAATTCAAAGCAGCATGTTTATTCAGTCTTTTAAAATTTTTCAGTAACTTGATATTAACTTATTCAGGTAAGGGATGATGACATCTGTATTGTTTATCAAGTCAGAATTTATTTTGTATTGTTTCCCTAAATATATTCAGTATTATATCATACATTTTAAACTCTTTAACCACTGAAATGAAGATAATATGTCCCTTTTATTTTATATCATTTTGATTTTTCATATGATTTGAAAGTTCTTGTAACCAGAACTAGATAACCACAGCATACCTAAGTGAAATATAAACCTCACATCTAGTTCTCATTTTAGGATGTCATTGCTCTTTTATATGAATACTGCACACAATCTTCTCTAACACATAGTCTCCATCTATGGAAACAGTATGAGGATCTCTGCATATATTCATTTGTTTAATTTTTAAAGATTAAATGTTGAAATCTCAATGCATATCACTTCAATATCAAGAAGTTTGTCTTATAAGCAAAACGAAGGCTTGAATAATCACATTTTCAACAGATGCAGATGTAAATTATAGCAGAAGAGGTTACTCTAAATAAAAAGTAGCGCCTGTACCAACCATCTGCTAAAAAAATTCCTCATTTTTATATTCATAACTCCCATGAATATGTCTGTAACATTAAAGAAGTTTAAAACATTAACTATTTTTAAAAGAATTTTAACTTTTTAAATCCAGGGAATTCTAATTATCTCTGTAATTTGAAAAAATCACAGTGCAAAAATCAAACTTCTTCACAAAAGAAAAAGAAATTAACTTATGCAAATTTGGACTTTATTATCTTGCGTTCTCTACTCTTGAAAAAACAGAATCAGGGAAGTAGGAATGATATAAATTAAAAGTCATAAATATTGATGTCATTGTCTTATTAAAAAATAAGTATTTGAGGCCAGGGATTTGGCTCAGTGGTATAAGCACGTGCCTGGCAAGTGAAAGGTGCTGAGTTCAATCCCTGGTACCAAAAAAAAGAAAGAAAGAAAGAAACAAAAAAATAAAAAGTAAGTATAGTGAAAAACATGGCTTTCAAATAAAATTGCAAAATTAAAATATTCTTAATCGATGAATATTCACTTAATCAAAAGTAGAATCAAATGTGTAATATTTATACTATATACAATGCTAAAATATCTTAATGAAAAAAGACAAAATGGATTATACCTTGAAACAAATTCACAACTTTGAAACTTTGGAAGACTTTCAAAACTGCGCTGAGTTTTGTACATGATAGTCTTTGACACGTATCCCTTGAGGTGAAAACTATTTCAGATTTGTGAGAGTTTTACATCTATAGAGAAGGTCACATTGGAAACTTTTATAAAAATGTCAAGTCAATAAGCAACTTTCTCTGTATAATTCATTTTGGTTTCTTAAATTCTTTTGCTTTATTCTAGATCTTAAACATTTCAAATAATATTGAATAAAACATGATCAAGTGACTATTCAGAATGAAACTGGAATATTTGTGATCCAAGATTTGTATGATTAGGAGAAAAATCAACCATTCAACAAAAACCATAACTCAGATAGAATATCTATGATAGAAGTCTTTAGATGCAGGAAATAAAAAAGCCCTTTGGCTATGGTAGTAGTTCTGTTTGAAAGTCATTTTAAAACCACTATTTTAATATGTGGCATTATAAATTTTATCCTGTTAACCTAAAATATATTGAAAGTCTAATAAAGAAAGACAAACTTAGGAAAGTAGTAATCTGGAAAATAAACTACTCATGTTGCTTACCAAACGGTCTAATGTCAATAGGAAAAGTAATTAGAAAATCTGCTCCTAACAAGATGTACTTTTTATTACTAAAAATTCTATTTTTTAGTTGAAAATGTTTAAAAGCATGTCTTTACTGCAATAATTTATTTTTTGAAAACAGTTTTCTTCTGGTAAACTGTTGACTAATCTGTCATGTTCACGTACACATGCATATGAAAAAATAAATTTAAAATTTCTGAGAGCAGATGTACATAGTTTCTCAAAGAGTAGATTTCCAGAAGTACTGACTGTGAAAATTGGGTCACCTAATGTGTATTAGTTAAAACAAAGGATAAATTACATGATGGAGTGGTTACTTTTATCTACATGCAACAGTAAGCAAAATATCTTGTGTGGATACAGAATATCTGGCTGAAACATATTTGCCAAAACTTTGTATATAACAATTTTTCTTTTGCTACTAGTTACTTGAAGCCAACAGAAAATTTTGGAAAGAAATAAGTTCCTTTTGTACACTTATTGGTATTACAAAAATGTAGCAATAAATATTCCCTAGTCAATAAGTATATTGGGATAATTGAGAGAAGCGGGATTAATGCTTTTAGTTAATGAGTAAATGATAAGATGTAGTTGAGCTTAATCACTTTATCTACAAGGTCATTGATTTCCTTTACTACTCTTGTCTAATATGTTACACTTGATAACTGTTTTTAGATCACCATGCAATCACAATTCAAACAGGACTCAGAACAGGAAGAAAAGTATTTCCACTATTTTGGTTGTCCCAGTATTCTTTATTTCTCTTTACTGAAAAAAATTACAGAACAGTGGAATTATTTATTTCATTATTTTTACTAGCAAAGTATATTTTCCCTGACCATAGCTCAGTGTGATGTTAGGTTACTATCTGATATTTAATGTACGGCAGAAGTGGCTCTGAAGAGAGTATGGAGTTATAATGGTGCACATTACCTTACTTATTCAGGGATTCTCTATACAACACATGCTGCTGGTGAAAACAAATCATAAAACTAGTCCTTTTGAAGTTTAGAATAAAAAGGTGGGTCAGAAACGACCTAAAATAATTATGTCAGAGGAAGTGTTAAAGTAAGTGGTATTCATTATAAATACATGGTAGACCTGTAAAATCATCTATTCATGTTTTTGTGGAGGGTTGTACTAAAGAATGAAAATGAAATAGAAAAATTCGGAGAAAAGTCTCAGAAGCACATTGCTCTGTTTAAAATCCTCACTCTGCTATGTGCCAACTTGGTGACCTTGGCAAAGCTTCTTAAACTTCTGTGCCTTCCATATCCCAGCTGTAATATAGGAATAATTGTGTCCCCAGCCCGTGACATGGTTGAAATGATTAAATAAAATGATACTACAGAGTTATTGGAATTCAACCAAAATTTGTGTTCTATTAGGAAGCACCAATGCAAGGATGAAATTTAAGTGTTGATTGTTAAGGTTTCTGTAATGTACAAAGTGTGAATTGATCTAAGTTTTAAAGCATAAATAATTCCTAGAGAGAGATGACTTTCTTCTAACAATACAAAGTGCTACCTTGTCAGAAAAAAAAATCTGAAAATTTTAAATGTAGCCATAAAAGAGAATAAGTGTATCATGCAATACAGTGGTCAGGCCAGTGTTGTCTATATTCAGTATCCAATATAATATCAGTAACTACCTGTGACTAGTATGCACTTCAATGGTTACCTGTGGAAAAGTTCTAGTTAAAATGTACACCCATTTTCAAAGGTTTAAAATAAAAAAATCAAACAGTTTCTTCGTTTTTAAATTTACTAGATGACAATATTTTAAATATGTTGCGCTAATTGGAAACATAGTGTGAAACTTTATTTTATCCCTCTTTCAATATGTTCAGGAAATGGAAATTAAATGTGCAGGCTACATTGTATTGGTATTGTGCTGTGTTGATTAGAGAATCTGTTTAGTTCACACCTTTAGTAACTACTGATTTAAAGTCTTAAACATTTTGAAGTTATTTGCTGACTCCTAGACACTGGCACAAAGTAAATGAAAAGAATGTATCTCTAATGGAACAGGTAACCCTAAACAAATAGCTTTGCAGGTACTAAATTGTTTCATATCTATTTCAGAAATTGTATTTTAATATGTCTTTGTTAAATTGTTTATGTACTCTACTTTTTCAGATGCTTTTTAAGTTGTCATAAGAGATTACTGAATGTGTTATTAATTCATGAATTAAATAAAATTTTTGTCACATATTTTTGTTTTATAAGTTTACCTTTGAAAATCATGCTTTAGAAGGAAAAAACAAAACATTAAAGTTAGCAATAAAATGAAATTTGTGTATAATATGAAAGATTAATTAACAGGATCCTGTCATATTGTACTTAAGGATTGTAGGCCACTTCCCTAAGTTTTTAGAAACATGTCTATAAGCTACAATAATTATAATCGTCTTAAAATGTTAGTCTCAAATATGATATACCTTAAGTGCTTACAACAGTGTCTAAAATATAATAGTGTGTAAAAGTAATTTTACTGTTCATATGCTTTTTCTTATTTGAAAGATTATTCTACAGTTTCTTTTAGATGGTGTATGTAGAATCAATAAGTAATATTGAAAAGAGCAATTGAAAAGTATAGATTGTAGAGGACCTAGATAATTGGTGATAGCAATAAAAAAGACATAGATACACTAAGAAATCAATATAATTTGATAAAATAGTAAAGTTATTCTATAAAGGGGTACAAAATGTTTTAAAATATTATGCGGTTTATAGAATCACGGAATTTTGGTAGAAAAGGCAGTTTGTTGTGAAGTATTCCAAAAATTCGCTCATGTCTTTGAAGTATGAGGAAATCAGGTATTTGCTTACAAAGTCTTTAAAATATCTGTAAATGTAAAGAATAAAATTGAATTCTGTATCCGCAAAAATCAGTAGAACTTTTCAGATATCAATCACAAAAGTTATGACATTTAAATTTACTGAATGTGTGATTTCAGAGATTAGTGAGATAGGAGAACAATGTCTTAGGAATCAGAATGAATGGGAGACAGTTTAGAAGCCAGAGAAAAAGGAGACAGTTTAGAAGTCAGAGAAGAATAAACTAGGAAAACAAAACAAAACAAAACACAAAACAGTGCAGTATGAACTGCTTTGGCAATTTACATATTATTCCTTTCTAAAATCTCAATAGTTTCTGTTTGCTATTATTTCCAGAAAAAAATGTCTAACTTGCATGTTTTATAATTAATGCAGTCTTCCTTACAAAAAACTAGTAAGTAGATACAACTGGGGCAGCAATTTTAAACCACGAGTGCATTAGATATACTAGCTTCTGCAATCATAAATTGTCTATTGCACATGACAGAGGATTGAAATGCATTTTGACAAACCATTTTAGACTTTCAAAAAATAGAAATGTTTCTGCCTGATTGTGTTTGAAGTTTTTAGGCATTCTCAAATAGTGAGAATTTTATTCTCACTTTTAATTAAATAAGAAAATAAAATATTTAAATAATGCATTCATGTTAAATCAACTTAATAGCTTACTTCTGCCAATTCTTTAACCTAATAGTTATGATATTTTCACATGTGGACTTTAAGGAGCAGAAAATCTATTATATAAGGCTCATGATTAGGCATCTTAATCATTAGTTTTCAAATTTAGCCAGTCTTAGTACCGAGGATTAATAAGAATTTAATTTTCTTTTCGGAAAAAGAAAATTAGAAAAATAAGAAAATTAGTATTAGTGAGATAGAAATGTTTAAGGAACATGTGGTGATGTTAGCCCTTCTCCGTGACTGTCTTTATTTTCAGTCACTTACAAAAATCTAGAAACCTACTAACCCTTATACTCAGCAATAATATGAATTTACTTTGGAAAGCGCATGCTGGACATTCTGGCTGCTCTCCCTGAACTTTAATTAGAATCTTGAAAACTCATTCAAAAAGGAATTAACCCTCATCCCCTCTGTATTGAATTCTCTGTGAGAACATAGGCCAATGATGAATTGTGGATAAAAATATTTTTATGGAAATTATCGGTATTGAATCAAAAGTATAATTTATAATAGAATGCTGTATTTAAATGTAAGAATGAAAAATTTCACAATGAATGAAATTTAAGTCAGACATTTTCCTTAGTAATTATTGTCCATTGACTTTACAGTTTTATTTTTAAATGGATTAATGCTTATATTCTTTTTAGACTATTACCCATGTATCTAGAGGGTAAATGAATAAGACGGCTAATCAAACATTGACAGAAATATTGTTTTCTTTTTGTTTAGAAATCATTTTCGCTATTTGTTGAAATACATTTCACGTACGTGAAAATATAGAACCAAAAAAATAACGAATATCTTGAAATATGCTTCAGAATCTTTCTATATTAACAAATTTTATGTATTCTAATAGAACCAGG
The DNA here is from genome assembly GCA_004365215.1 of Cuniculus paca. Lineage (NCBI taxonomy): Eukaryota > Metazoa > Chordata > Mammalia > Rodentia > Cuniculidae > Cuniculus > Cuniculus paca. The sequence continues at coordinate 24,866 of RJWT010006226.1, forward strand.
AAATGTCATGAAGTTTAAAAAAAACACAGTGATCCTTTTGTTGTCTGAGTTACTGCATTCCTATAGAAATGCTATGTCAGATGGCCAGTTGGTTGTTTTCCTTGATTGGAAACCATTCTACTAGGGAAATTTTTAGAACTCAAGCATAAGTAAAAATTTTACCAATTATTTGTTTTAAGGAAAAATTTTAAAAGCTGCAACAGTTAAAGTTAAATTGACATGGGCCGGGTATTTAGTTCAGCGGCACAAGCGCCTACCTGGCATGCGCAAAAATAGTTAAATTGACATTTACTTAGTGTTCACATGATAAAAATTTATATAATGGTAAATAAGGCATATTAAACTGAAATGGGGATTCCATTTGTTCTGAACATTTAGTTATGTTCATATAAACATGTTAATTTATAGCAAGATAGCACTGCGAAACAAGGAAGTTTGTTATGAAATTTTGTTTTACATTTTTCTTATAAAATAGAATAATTAAAATAAAACAAAATTTAAAAGAACGTAAGTACATAAGGCTGTTAAAACTGTTGTTTGGTAGAGAACATGCCTAGCATTTGTCAAGTCCTTAGTTAAAGTTCAGTCCTCAGTATTCCTCCCTCAAAAATGGAAAAGAAAAAGGAAAGGAGAGAAACTGCTAAAAAATGCAGATTTTGTCAGAAATAGAAAAATGATACAAAATAATAGTAATTTCTTTTTTCTTTTTCTTTTTTTTTTTTTTTTTTTGCCACAGCAGGGATCAAACTCATGACTTCCTGCTTGCCATACAGACACTTAGACCACTGAGCTAAATCCCCGGCTATAATAGTAATTTCTGTTGTCCATTTTCTACAATTAATGATAGAAACTAATAATTCTGAAAATAATAATTCATATTGAAAACACTGATTTTTGCAGTAATGAATGATTAATACTAAATACACCAACCTTATAGAAATAGATATTTCTAGAAAACAAAGATCAGATTATATTACATATATAGCAACAAATTTAGTAGGTGTATAAGGTATAGGTGTGAGTTTCTATTATGAGCTAAAATTGCAGACCTATCTGGAGCCAGAAGGTGCTTTAAATCAGAAAAAGAAACTCATCTTAGTACGACCCAATTCTCTCCTCATTTGTAGGTCAGTTCCTGAAGACAAGTTGGTATCTCTTCAAAAAATATGGCACACCAATCTGTTTTCACATTTGTGCCATATTTGCCATGCACTAGAAATGATATTTCTTCTCAGAAACCCTATCAGAATTTTCTTTTAAAGAAAAACATCTTTAATACATCATATAGCTAAACTATTCCTGCATTTTTTAACTCCTATTTGGTCTGACATGACAAAAAAATCTAGAGTCATTATTTTTATTTCAACGATAAATAATTTGTTTTATAAGTGCCCAAGCTTTAAAAATTCTTATACTTTTTAGACATCTTATAGCATTTCAATTCTGAGGATTACCAGAATGGTTAGTGATTTCATAAAAGTATATAAAATTTTTACATATTTTGTAAAAACTGAACTTTTGGTAAGAGAGTGTCAGTCTCATTTTGGATAAAAGAGAAGAAATTTTAAAAATAAATATTTGTGTTTTTAAAGAGGAATGACATTGTCAATAATCATGTGATGTATAGTTTCTAAGTATGCATGTTTTACCCACATAGGAAATTTCTATGAAATTGTTTTAGCATATAATGTAAGGATGCTGATAAGTAACAAAGTTTAATTATCCCTACTGAAAAGAAGATGATGGATTCCTTTATCTTTTTTTAAGTTTGTTCTTTAGAAAACTTAAATTTGTGACTTCTTCTGGTTTGAAATACCTATACCTACACCTATGAATATGTACATTTATATGTATCTATATTGCTTTGAAAATCAAACAGGCCTTTGTCAGCTGTATGACTCTGGAAGAGCTTGTTGAAGACTCAGTCACCATGACTTTGTAAGTTGTTCATCAAGGATAATGCAGCCCCTATATCCAAATTTCTGTGGCAATATAGAAACTTAACTTTGGGGGACACTTTGTTACAAGTTGCAAAAGTATTTCCTACTATAAAGATAGGAGAATTTTTTTTTTCGTTTGCTGGTTTTGCTTTGTTTTGTTTTACAAAATCAATTAATAAATACAGATGACCACTCACTGTACCAGGTGAGTCTAGAGGGAATTATAATTCATGAAAGGTACAGTCAAGTCCTGTTTCTTTGGCGAGTCATTCCTCTTGAAAGCATGTGTATCATGAGTCTTATTTGCTTGGCTAAGCAGAAAACTCAAGATTATTTTCTATTTTAGCAAACTCTGACAAGATTGTTAGTGATAAATATTATATCTTGGAGTAATGTTTTAGCCAAAATTTTAATAATAAAATGGATTGTATTCTCTACAACCTTGAAGAGAAATTTCTGATTTGGGAGAAGTTTATTTTAATGTATATACACAATATCAACTATGAAACAGTCTCTGCAACAAACAAAACTAAACTAAAGGTGTTTCAAAACATACTATGGGAATGCAATCACACATATACTAAACACAAGCAAAAATAATTCTGAGGACAATCACAATTATTTTCTTGTTATTTCATACCAAAAACAATTTTTTCCATATTTAAAAACAATTCAGATGATTAAAAGATCTAAATGAAACCTAAAACTATAAAACATTTAGAAACAAATGTAAGCATATGCAAAAATACATAAATTGTGATTCTTCAAAGTAAAAAAACACCTCTTCCTCTTCAAATAACAAAATCAGGTAAAAACGAAGTACAAAATGGGGGAAAATTTTTTGAAATCATACATCTGATAATGGATTTTTAATCAAGTTTTAAAATTACTACTATAATTCAACAATAAAAAGGCAAACAACCCAATTATAAAGTAAGCAAAATGTTTGCAAGATATTTCTCCAAAAACTGTATACAGATGGCCAAGAGACACATAAGGAGATGACCAATTATTATTAATATTACAAATGCCTGGCAAAATAAACTATATTTATACAAATGCCCATTATGGGAATAGAAGTAATGACATACTAATTAATGCTATAAAAGATGAATTTGAAATATCATCCTATCAAAAAGTAGTCCTAAAAGTCTGGATATTTTTTCCACCAATATGAAATTTCCAGAACAGACATTTGTAGAGAGACAGAAAGTAGAGTAGTTGTTGCCAGGTTATGAGCAGGGAAGACAAGAGGTTTCATCTCAGAAGATTAAAGTGGTCTCAAGGTAATTGGTGGTAATGGCTGCACAACTATGTGAATGTGTTAAAAATCACTGAATCATACATTTTAGAAAAATGAATTTTAAGAAAAATAAGCTTCAAGGAAGCTTTTCCTTAAAAAGATGTATTAAATGAAAAAAGATGAATCATAAAATGCCACATATTATATGATATCATTTATCTAAAATACCCAGAATAAGCTGATATATAGACAGAAAGTAGATTAATGTTACCTGGGATGCTTAACCGATGAAAGGCATGTTTTTGAGTTAATACAAAGATCTAAAATTGAATTTTGAAGATAATTGCATAATTCTAACAATTACATTGAATATCATAATTTAAGCAAAAGTGTTTGCATTATTTTCAATACAGCTGTTTTATAAAAACAAAAGTATTAAAATATTGCTTTTGAGTGAAAAGAAATTTTAAAATAGACTAGTTTTGTGTTTATATAAGGCTTATGTCTTTGTATAAAACTTTCTAAGTATTTGATTATCTTCTAAAAATTATTTATACATATATCTCAAGTTTCCTTCAAAAATTCATTTCATGGTGTTGGATGAATCAGAAGAGGAGTTACACAAATTTTGCCTTTTATTTAGAACAAAACTTGTCTGCAACAAATAAGACATTAATATATTCCCTTGAGACTTGGTAATGGACAAAGAAATGATTCAGGTAGAACAGTGCAGTTCTAAAGCCAAGATAAATTGCTCCTTGTGTTTTCATAATGCAGACTATCAGATTCTTTGTAAGCACATTACTGTTAAGTGTAGAATGGCTGAAAGTTTATTTCCATAAGAATATAGTGCTTAAATAACAATCTGTCAATAGATAAATTTAACTTTCATTTTAGAAAGAATTACTAAAAATTTGTGAAGATTATACAATGTTTACTACTTGCCTTGAATCTATCACTTTAAAGAAAAATTTCATTCATGTGGTTGTAGGAATTAATTCTAACAGTGGTTTCTTAGAGTGTCAAGACTGACGGAATGTTATTCCATAGCTGATTTTAGTTAAAATCACAAGTCCATCTTCCTTCAAGTTTTTGGAGGCTGTCGCTGTTACTATTACTACAGTTAAAAATTGTAATGTATATTGATTTTGCTTAAGGTTTAAGATACTACAGTGCTTTTAAAAAATAAATGCAGGGAGAAAATGCAGAGGGATCTTGTGTGCTCTTGACTCTGATGATCACTGTGGACTCTTGAAGAACATGTGATCCTGAGGGCAAAACACCATAAAAAAATTGAAGAATTGGACTTTATAGGTAGATATTTTCTGGCTTATCAGAAACATAGAATTGTCTATTGATGGCTGCAAAAATATTTTTTTATTTTATAGAAATAAAGGAAAATAAAATTTCATAACAAGATACTAGGATAATAAAGATAGTACATCGCATGTTTATAAAAAACCCTTCTAGACCTCACCGC
>RJWT010006227.1:0-29519 GCA_004365215.1 Cuniculus paca
AAGAGAGAGAGAGAGATAAATGAGGTTGAAGAGAGGCAAGACATAGAACATTCCTTTCATGTTACTCTTTTTAATAATGGCTATACGTCATGTGTAATTTTTGTAACTTTTTATTTTTAAAAAAGAGAAAGGGTTAAAAGAAAAGAAAGTGGATAAATTGGCCCTTCTAGGATTGGAAAGAGCAAAGGAGGAGAAACACACCTGTGGCAGGGAAGGTGGAGGGGACAAAGGCGCAGACTCCAGGCAGGACCCACAAGCACTGAGGAGTCACCTTTAGAAACAGGCCTCCCTTGCTCTTCTCTTCTCTTAAGAAACAAAGACAGACAGACAGACAGACAGACAAAGAAGGAAGAAAGGCAGGAAGGAGGGACAGAGGGAAGGAGGGGGACTGCTCTCATTTTTTAGAACCGTGGCCTTGCTGGAGAACGCTAAGTATCTCCCAGAGCACAGATCGGCAGCAGAGATGTGCTGAATGTCACCATGCTGACAATCACTGATAAACCAGTGTGTCCTCACAGACAAGGCTGACCTTACACCAAGAGACAAGATAAAGCCCAGGGGGGAGGCAGAGGCCCGCATCTACTTTTGATCTGATTTTAGGGTTGCTACCTTGAAACAGGATCAAAGCTGTGTTACTTGTAGGGTGGAATTTAAAGCCAACGTAGAAGCTATGGGAGACACAGAAAGACCTCTCTAGATTCAAAACTGGGGGATAAGGTGGAGTTAAAAAGTCCTTGGCTGTGTTGTCTTCAGACCAGAGTTAACCTGTTAAAAATGCCCAAGGCATAATAATACCAACCAATAGGCAAAAGATACCCTGAGCTCCTTCCATTCAGTACGTGCTGATTTGGGTTTTTCCCCTAAGCTTCAATCCCAACAGCCCTGTTCCCACTGCTTGTGTATTGCAGTATTAAGTATCCATCTTTCGTTTTTCAGGGCAGAGTCTTGCTATGTAGTCCACGCTGGCCTGGAACTCGTAGCAATAGCTCCTGCCTCAGCCATCTGAGTGCTAGGATTACAGACATGCACCACCTGCTTGCAGGTATCAATTTTATTTTATAAAAGCCTCCTGTGGGTGCTCCTTACATCTGTAAGAATACGTAGGAGCCCTCCAGAAGCCTCCAAGGCCTCTGCACTCTGGCCCCCATCTCTCCGCCTCGCTGCACAGCATTCCTCTTAGTCACTGCACTGCAAGCAGGCTGGCTCCTGCCTCAGGACCTTCGTGGGAAACACTCTGCGCCTGGCCCCACACCAGGGAATGGTGAACATTCCTCATCATTAAAGCCTCCAACCGCACTTTCTCAGAGCCCATCCCGACCACCCAGCTGCAGTAGGGACCTATTTACCACCCTTTTAAACCACGTGACAGTCTTCACTGCAGTTGCCACTATTCCAAATTACCCAATTAATATTTGGTTATTTCAAGGGGTCATTAATATATTGCTAACATTTCTCCATCACATGATAACACATGGAACACAGATACATATTTAATGAATGAATATTGTACTTTAGTATATAATCTCATTTTCAAAAAATTTAAAAGTACAGGGAGTGGGGTTGAAAGTCAAAGGAATCTTACAGTTTACCTATTTGATTTTAAGCTTTTAAAGAACGATGAATTCATACAATATCTCTGCACTTAAAAGTGTGCATATAGAAGAGACTAGAAGTCACTTAACAACAGTTAATTCCGAAATTTTTGTCCTTAAGGGTTTTCTTTTGTTTTGAATCAAACTCAGGACCTTGGGCTTGCCAGATAGGCACTGTGCTGCCAAGCTATATCCCTGGCCCTGTCCTTAAGTTTTAAAATTAAAACTCAATATATGGCATCTTCTGAAACCCAAGTTTAAAGTCTGCCACCAATTTCTTAACTTCATAGTTAATATTATGGGTAGAAGTTCTCATAAACAACTGATTTGCAAACACTTCTGGAGTCAAGCCCTCTGCTCACTAGAAGAAAGGGTGGGAGAGGGGGTATTCCCCAAAAGTCAGCAACTAGCAATCTCTGGGATGGGGAGTGAAAGAGAAGTTAAAGCAGGATTTCCACTGCGGAGCCCTGTGCAATGCTCCAGCTGGCTCTGAAACAGAGACTGGACAGAGACAGATCCTGTCTTGGAGCACAGATCTCCTGGCCAACGGTGTACTCATACAAGACCAATGCAGTCTTTGGGATTCTTTTGGCAAATGTGTATCAACACCTAGAAGGTCCCACAATGACAGTGACATGTGACACATCAATACAGAACTGGGTCACCATGAGCGTATATTCTGATGCAAGACAGTGGCACACCAAGTCATTTTAACAAAAGAAATATGACATGTCCTACTATTGAGTGCTAGGTGAACAAAAGGACAGACGGAGTTCTGACAGTACATGGAAAGCAGGGCACTCAGGCAGAGGGAACAGCGCGAGTGAAGGTGTGAGGAGGAGGAGGGCGTGGGACTGCTCCTAGAATGGGCAGCATGATGCAGACTGCTGAACATGGCCACCTTCCCCAAGGAGAGCCCCACGCTCCTTTCCCAGCTCACCATCTGCCATGGCTCCCCCAAGGCCACTGGATTTCAACTCCACTTTTCCACCTTTCCAACTCCCTTAAAAATATCCTGCATTTTACTCAACAGGCCATTTCCCATGCCCCAAAATATCTTATCCTCCTCTTATCTTCCATCCTAGTGGTCCCATTGTTCCTCCTTGCTCTTACCTTTGTAAGGCCTCCCACCCCAACAGGACCAACGCCAACCATACTGAGTGCAGCGAGACACATCCACTACTGGGAGCTGAAATCTGGTTCAGCACTTCTGAAGGGCAATTTATCAAAGCCTTAAAATAGTCACATATTTTGACCTAGTATTTCTATATCTGGAACTATATCCTAAAGAGACATTCAAATATATTATCAAAGATGTTTTCACAAAAATTTTCAAAGAATTTCTATAATAGCAAACCACCAAGAAGCCCTCTGGAAAAGAATATTTAATGACAAATAATTATATAAAATAAAAGGTAGGTACGCAGTATCTAATTTCTGTAAGAAAAGATTCATAAATATGACCAGGAAAAAAGGATGCAAGAAATTCATGAAATGTGAGGAGTAGTTAGTTCTGTCATAGACATATAATCTTTTTTTGTTTATTTTTAAAACAAATTTCTTTGTACTTCACCATGCCATGGGCATGCTGAAAATGCCCATGGCAAGTCTCACTCAATATATCACCCACAGAAGTACAACCAACATACATATTTGGAAAATAAAGAAAGAAAGCAATAGCTTTACTTTGACATTTGTAAGTTGTTTCACATAAACTCAAGTTAATATTATATCCTGGTTGTAATGAGGAGGAGAGGGAAATAATGTTAAGATCTATAAATCAATCCAAAACATTTTTCACATCTTAAAAATCAAATGAGAAGGAGAACAAGGAAAGGGGGAAGATGAAGGAAAAAAATGAGAAAAGGGGGGAAAATGGAAACAAAAGTTTTTGTAAATAAGGAGGGTAATAAGGTTGAAGGGAGAGGAATGGGAAAAAAAGAATCAAGTTATATCCTATACAGGTACAAATTCCCTACAATGATGTGAACATTGTGTATACCTAAATGTACCAATAAACTTAATTTAAAAAAAAAACTCAAATGCCAAGCCAGGTGTGGTGGCACACGCCTGTAATCCCAGCACTCAGGAGGTTAGGCAGGATTGCTGAGAGTGCACAACCATCCTATCTCAAAACAAAACAAAACAACGCCAAGAGTTTTATAAACAAAAGAATATAAAGGTGCTGGACTTTTGACCTGATCTAGCATACCACTATGAAGACTGACTACAACTGCCTTGAACACACACACACTCACACCTGTCACCTCATTCTACCATCCCCATTTTACAGATAAGACTTAAAGGGAAACTGGGAGGGAGAAGGCCAATCAGCAACAGAGACTTGATTTTCTGTGAAGGCGGAGATGTTCATATGGAGAAGCCTGACTGACCGGAAGGGGGCAGGAAACATGGAAGAGCCCACGAACCCTGCTTGCTCAGGTCAGCTGGCAACCAGTCCCCACCATGTCCAACCTTGAAGCCAGGACCTTAGTTTGGACTCCTCTCCTCTCCCACCTGAATGACTGTGGCAGCTTTCCCTCCCCACGCTTGACTCCCCAGTCCAGGGATTGGCAAACCTTTTCTGAAAGGGGCAAACAGAAAATATTCTGCGGGCTGTGTGGTCCAGTGAACCTCCACTGCAAGTACTCACTCAACTTGTCACTTTGCTGTGAAAGCAGTCACATACACTTGTAAACATGGGTGTGACGGAGTTCCAATAAAACTCCACCATCAATCCTGAAATGTGAATTTCATGTAACTGTCTCATGTTACTAAACAGGTGCTGGCTTCGCAGCACATACACTAAACAGGACTTTTAAATTTTAATTTTTAACCACTGAATATGTAAAAACTATTCTTGGCTCATACACCAAAAAAAGTCAGGCGGTGTGGCTGCCCTGACCCATATATTCCTCCATATAACCTAGAAAGCGACTTTAGACAGTGTGATCTCCCAGTAGGAGACATTTTCTAAGACCTGACGGACAAAATGGGACCAGACCTGAAATGCATCCAAGAAAAAGATCCTAAGCAGAAAGAGGAGTATGTGCAACAGACTGGGGCAGGTAGGGAACTGGCACATTAGAGTCACAGAGGGAGGCCAGGGCATGAAGGATGGGAGGCTGCACGCTGGAGAGTTGGCCCTGGCCTGCTTGGTTTTCTGGCATCGTCTCCCAACACCCTGAACACAGCCCAAGTCCAGGCGCCATTACCCACACACATGTGCCATCATCGGACCTGAACCGTAGTTCCTGTATCAGCCCAGGCTGTTTCCTTTCTTTCCACTCAGCACTCAAGACTCCACTCCAGCAATGCTGCTTTCGTGGGGCCTCAGGGTTCCCAGGGATGGGCACAGACTTCTTCCTGCAGCTCTCTCATACACAGTTGAGTACATTTTTCAAAAGTCTGCTTTCCTTTATTGGACTACAGATCCTGAAAGCAGAGACTAACTCTTATTCAGTCCCTGACACACATTCTATTCTCAATAAATGTTTGTTGAATGCAAAAGCACACATGCCTAAGTGAGCAGATGGTCCCATCTCTGAATTCCAGGCATGTATGACTGCGTGTTCTTCCCACGGTTGTGTGTCAATCTGTTTCTCACAACCACCAAAACGTGTGAAGCCAATCAGATCACCAAGTACTCTGCAGCCACCCGACAAGTTCTGTGGCCTGTCAGTAGCTCACAGTTGGACTGCATCCTCTGTGTACTTGCAGCTTCCCCACAGTGAGGAGCTTTGGGCCAAATTAGCCGGTGCTTGACTTTTTCAGCTGATATCCAAGTAAGTACCACTGGAAATACACCTGCTTATACAATCTTCCAGATGGTTCCCCAATGCCTTACATTCAGTGAATGCTCTGCCTGAGAAAGTATCAAAGTACTGCCCAGTTGCTGATGTCTGACCCTGGCACAGCGTTAAGAGGCAGAGACACAAAGGAGTCATGACTCAGGGATGTCGCAGCCTAGTCGGGGCCATCATGGAGCAGGGAAGCAGGTACTTTTGTCTGAGAAAGAGGGAATACAAAGTGCCTGAAACCAGAGGCCTCTGTCTCCACATCTTGGCCTCTTTTTAATCAGATCAGCTGGAAGGAAAGGACTAATCCTGCCATGACAGCTGGGCCCTCAACCAGAACCCTCTTGTAATCTCAGCTTCTGGCACCACTGCAGATGAAGAAGTCACCTCTGGGACATCCAACACACAACCATCTCTAACCTTACAGATGACTACTGCTATGCTGTGCACAAGGAAGCAATGAAAAAGCTACTTACGATGCTGGAGCAGGTGCATTTTGCTTAGTAAAGAATAAGAAATTCAACCCATCTGTGGCTTAGCTTGAGTCATTTGTACTGCTCTTTAACAAAACAAATAAGACACCCGATGTAGCAACAGTCAACAAATAAGGCCGAATTTTAGGGAAGATAGAAGATTATGATTAGGACGATTTTTTTAAAATGGGAAAACAGCTTCCAGCCCAAAAGAAAACCCTTTCTAACATTTTTCCTTTGATAATGCTTAGTCACAATACAAGTGATAAGTACAGAGCATTTTCCACAAAGCAAAATACAATCAGTACCTAATACATGTGGAAAATTCAAAGGTTGTGATGACAAAATAGATCTGCACTGATACATGAAGCATTTTAATTAGTTCATTGGGGATTTCTGCCACACATCTGTAAGATAACTGTCGACACTGAGTGACCCAGTCACTAAGTGACCAAGCTTCCCCCTAACCAGAGTGGATACAGAGGAAACAACAGCCTACATAATGCCGGAGAGAGACAGGAAGAGAGGGGGAAAGGGGGAAGCGGCGAGAAGGAAGGGGAAGGGGAAGGGGAAGGGGAAGGGAGAGAGGGTAGTTGCAGCTAGCCGCCATCTAGGTTAAGCTGAGATTTTTGCATATACAGTATTTGCAAAGTGTAGTGGGGACCACGTCTGTTGTTCCCCAATTCTATTATTTTTATCATGATAGACAATATTTCACATTGAATTCTTCGGTTAAAACTCAATACCGAAATGTAGTCATTACAGTATTTCTGTACTGTAAACAATGTCTGGAGACCATGTCACAGACATAAAAAGAGGGATCAGATAGGTACCATGGCACCTGTTCCTAATCTCAGCAACTCCCGCGGCTGAAGCAAGAGGACCATTAGTTCAAGGCAGCCCAGGCAACTTAGCAAGGCAACTGTATCTCAAAATAAAGAGCTGGAGTAGAGCACTGACAAGCAAGCACAAGGCCCTAGGTTCAATTTCCAGTACTGGAAAAAAAGACAGAGACAGAGACAGAGACAGAGACAGAGACAGAGACAGAGACAGAGACAGAGACAGAGACAAGGAAGGATAAGGGGAAAATAATATGATGTAAAATAAATCAAACACACAAGCTTAAATACCGCGCGGCTTCCCTTGTATGAGAAACCCAAAATATAAAGAAAGAGCAAAATTAAAGATAACAGGAAGTAGGGGACAGATCATTCTCAAATGGGAAGGGATCAAGAGATGAGGGAGGGTAGGGAAGGAAAGGAGATGAAAAAAAGAAGGCACATTATGTACGTGTACCAGGAAGAATGCACTGCAAACATGTACTAATAAAAACAGTGACTTTAAAGAGAAAGGTTAGAGACCTCCATTTCAGCTACCAGACATACTGCTTTCAGAGCTTCAATGCATCTTGCAGTTTGCAATTTCTCAGAGGGCCTCAATACGCAATCTGGGTTGCAACAACAATGTGAACCCAACTCTCTTATTCAGAAAAATGTAGAAGGAAAAACTTGCTTTGCTTCTTTCCTTGGCCATCTCTTTCCCTTCTCACATTCCTCATGTTTAGTTTCATTTCCCACATACACTAAATGCCAAGTACTATCAAGAGCTTTAAAAAAATCATGGGATGCAGTCTAAAGGGTACAGGAGAAACGTTCAAAAAGGAATTATGTTTTCCCCAAAGTTTCAACATCCTCTCCATCAGGAAACAGAAAGGGTATTTCCCAGTGAGTGTGTGCAGTGGGTAACAGCCTTTCCCACACACTTGGTCCCAAAAGGATGTTCTCCTAGGACACTTCTTGGAGCAGCTCCTGGAAATTCACCCTACAGCCCATGCTCTCAACCCAGGATCTTCTCCAATGAGGAAAACAAAGACAGCATCACTCATTGTCTTAGTTACTTTTCTCTCGTTGTTGAGACAAAATACCTGACACCCAACATGAAGGAAGGAGAGGTTTATTTCTTACAGGTTTATTTCTTATTTCTTCCATACTCAGCTGGCTCCAAGGCAGGGTGGCGTGGCTGCGGGGCAGCCGTTCATGGCAGCTGCACACGGCAACAGTGAACCGCGCAAAAGAAGGAAACCTGCCTCTTTCCAGGCCTTACATTGTATGTTGGCTCTGCCCCTGGGTGGGTGCAGGACTCACACTGCCAATCCCAACACTAGACAAGGAGTCAATCACAAATGCTAGATTCAGCCACTTCCATCACTACATGAGACTTGTGGGGGGCCATCTATATACAAACTGTAACATTCCACCCCTGGCCCCACAAAGACTCATGTACATCCCTTATATAAAAGACATTTAGTCAATCTCCAAGAGTTGCCAGAGTCCTAACAGTTTCAGCATTGCTGAAAAGTCCAAGCCCCAAGTCTCCTCTGAGATCTAAGGCAAACTCTTAGCTGCAAGCTCCTGTACAAATGAAAACAAAGTTAAACACTTCCAACATGCAATGGCACAAGACAGACATTACCATTCCAAAAGTTACAAACAGGGGAATACAAAGCATTGGAACCAAAGTAAGTCCAAAATCCAGCAGGGTAAATGTTAAATCCTAGAGTTGTCTGTCCAGCCTCTGAAGCCATCTGTGGTAAATTGTGAGCTCCAAAGGTCTTGTGTAGTTCCACCCCTATGGCACTTCTAGTGGTCACCAATCCCATGGCATCTCTCTCGTGCTGGCTCTGCTCCTCCATTGCAGGTTTCCTTAGATGACCCATGTTCCCAGCTTTTTCAAACTTCTGGGGTCTCCACTTTGGCTTCACACTCACAGCTTCACACACTCCCCTCTCAGGGGCACACTGCTTGGCCTCCTAGGCCCTCTGAAATCGGGGTAGAAGCCTTCTTAACCTCAGAGCTTGTGCATTCTGGATGCACCTAAAACCAGCACCATGTAGATGCTGCCGAGGTCTGCTGCCGGCTGGAGCAGTAGCCAGGCTTTCCCCTTTCTTGCCCATAGAGCTCGAGTGCCTGGATTGCTGGGCACTCGAAATCTGACTGCAAGGAACAGATTCTCTATGCTGCCGCCATTTTGGAACCTCATGTGGCCTTCGCCGCCATTCTGGAACCTCATGTGGCCTCTGTCGTCATTCTGAAATGTGGTGCTCTACAGCTTTCTCCCCTGGGCAAAGTCTTTTACTTTTGTATCTTTGAGGCTGCAAAATGTGGGGACCCACTGCCTCTTCCTGTGATGCCCATAGGCCATCTTTTGTATTTCTTTATTCCTTCTCAGCAATTGAGGTTTCAGCTCTATCTTTACAGTCCACAGCTTTCTGACCAAACTCACAATGTTTTAAATCACCATGCTGAGCTCTTTGCTCTTGTTTTCCAACATAAATCTGGCTAAAAGCTGCCAACAATAGCCATGCCACCACCTCAACATTCGACTGCCTTGAAATTTCTTTTGCCAGATTAATCAGGCCACTGCCCTTAATCTCAGTGCTAGGCAAAGTCTCTGGACATAAGCAGAATGCAGACAAACTTTCTGCCAAGCCATAACACACATGGTCTGGAGTCCAACACCCAGTGTAGTCTTTTCCAGCAGAAACCTTCCAAGCCTGGTCTTTACCAGCAAGCTTTCTATCAGCCTTCTGGTCTCCTAAGTTCTGACCAGAATGTCCCATGCAAAACAGCCTAAGCCAGTTCAGCTCTACTCTTTCAGGTGACATCTCTGAACCTTTCCAAACTCTTCCCACAAGCCATTCCCAAAGGCTCTTGAACGACATGGTCAGGTACAGTCACAGCAATGACCCTACTCCTGGTACCAAATTCTGTCTTGGTTACTTTTCTCTTGTTGTTGAAACAAAATACCTGACACCCAACATGAAGGAAGGAGAGGTTTATTTCTTACAATTATGGAGGTTTCAGTCCATACTCAGCTGGCTCCAAGGCAGGGTGGCGTGGCTGTGGGGGCAGCTGTTCATTGTGGCTGCAAGCGACAAGAGTGAACCGCACACAAAAGAAAAAACACGCCCCCATTCCAACCTTCCATTGTATGTCGGCTCCGCCCCTGGGCAGGTGCAGGACTCACACTGCCAATTCCAGCACTAGACAAGGAGTCAATCACAAACACTAGATTCAGTCACTTCCATCACTACATGAGGCTTGTGGGGGGCCATCTATATACAAACCATAACACTCATCAACAGGGAAACCATGCTCCAGACATCCAGAAAGGCTGCTAGCACCCCCGAAAACACTTCATAGCCCTGTGTCTCCTCTTGTGGAAGCCCAGACCAGTCCCCTTCCTCCCCTACTTCCTCAAGGAGAGCAGAGCCCTAGGGCATCTCATGAACACCCTCAGGTCAGACCAGGCCCCCAGCAGCACAGAATTAACCACCTTTCTCCAAACTCAATAGATTCCTGCCGGAAACAACCCAGCCCTTCCTATTCAGGGCAAATATGGGCACCTCGAGATTTTCACCCTGAACCATTGGCAACTGTGGTATCAAGCAAGACTCAGTACTTTAACCATGGCTTTAAGACATAAATCCCCAAAGCCAATGTAACACATTTGAGGAGCAAGGAAGTTTGTGCTGTTCATGTGATAGAAACCAGAGTGTGGAAGTCAGGACATTTATTCTCAGTCATCTGGGACAAGAGCCAAACCAAAAATGTCACTGGAGCACCCCACCAAAGGAATCACAGCTTTTCTCAGCGAGCTCTGCTGGCTGCAGATCTGCTGCTGGTCTAGGAGTTAAGTCAATAAACAGATTCAAGCTGTAGTCAAAAGAAATGCAAATTGCTTTATCCCTTTAGGCTCCTGTCTTCACTGCAGTCACAGGACCCACTCCAAGGACTATGTAAAGACAAATTTAAACCTGGGGGTTATGCAAACATAAGAAGCCAAAACTACAGTGGCCAGCTTTGTTATATCAAAGAGCTCACTTGTCTAAGAGACCAAGTTTTGTTCTTTAACAAACATGTAAAGAATGCAACTTTGAGGAAAGACTGAGGAATCAACTAGCAAGGGTCTGAGAATAAGGCCAGTAGTCCCTGGAAAGGAGCCCTCATACATGGCAAGACTTGTGCAGGGTGATCCACTGCACCCAGGTCCATGGATGACCCAACTGGGATAACCTCCCGAAGCCAGCCTCACAAATAACTGTGAGCGCGGCTGTACCTTAAAATCTCCTCCACCACGGAGCTGTAGTTAAGATACATAAGCCTCTTAAGACCTCCGCACCCGTAAAGGCCAGCCTATTAGAAGCTTCCATGAGGAAGATGCAAATGATAACATACTGGCTAAAAAAGACATACACTTCTAGGCCTTCTTTTCTCCACAATTAAAACAATTTAGGAAAATTCTGAGAAGCTGAACAGAGTGGTACACACCGTACTTTTAGCAACTATGTCTTCAAGAGCTTCAAAGTTTACTACGAATTAGAGAAGATAAACTGGAAACCCTCTGGGCCCAGGGAGACTGCCAGCCTTCCAAGAACAAGATGTGGTTCCCAGAGAAATGGCTACTATGAGCCCTGCTCCATCCTGTCCCTCTCAAGGATCAGGATTCTAGTTTACCAAGGCATCTCACTGCCCAGTAGGCATAATCTGTATTTCTACTCGAGCCTCTGTGGAAAACAATGGCTACCGGCATGCACGGGAAATGACAATCTAGTTCCCTGTACCGGAAATGAGAAAGGAAAAGACTTTTGAAAGAAAAGAAAGAAAGCAAAGAAGAAGGAAAGGGAGGGCAGGGGAGGGTTTACCCCCTGAAGAAGAAAAGAAGGCTTTTCATCTTCATGTTTACGGAAAGCAAATTTTAAACTAATTACTTTTCTCTTTTTATGTTCTTTTGACTATTTTTATGCCAAGTTACTTTAATTCAATTGTGAGAGGAGAAAATGAAACACCAGGCAAAACACAGGCTCTTGGTTAAGATTAGCCTTGCTCTGGTAACAATTAGGAAGCCCACTCCTGCCCAGGCTGGCGGCTGCACTCAGCAGTGGGGAGATGACACACACGACAATGTGACAAGGTGGCCAGAGAATCCTGACCAGGCTTCAAATGTCCTGGCTCAACCACTTCCTTCATGGAGTGATGTTAGGAAAGACACCTGAATTTCCTGACACCATTTCATCATCTGAAGAAATGAAGAGAAGTTGCATATCTCTTCACCTCCTCTACTTCGTAAGACAGTGAATTGAGACAGTTTATGATTCAAACCCAGTGAGACCAAACCAACACAGAATGAAAGACAAACATGGAGATGAGAGAAGCCCAGTGGGTAGTACAGGAAGAAATCTGAGCCTAGGGAAGATGGGTCACATCAAAACTTTGATGTGAGCTTCCAAAGAGCAAAGGCAAAAAGGAAAATGAATGGATGGATCGTGTGGCTCTCACCCACTAATTAAAAGAAGCATACCAGCTCATCCTCAGTGCAAGACCCTTTTTAGAGCTGAGGGAAACTGCTTGTATGCATGTGTGAGGGGTAAAGGAGCTGAAATGTGCTGTCTAGCAACCCGAGCACACAGTAAATGTTTCTGATGGCCTCAAGTGGATCCTATAAAAGAAAATGAAAACTACATTAACGAGTTGGAAGGAGGGCTCATACTTGTTAACTACTGTTTGGTGGAAATATGCTGACCAGATTCCTTTCTCTGGCATTCCTGTGCATATCAGCAGAGCAAATTCCTGGAATGGAGCTGGCTTAATCTCTGCAGGGCAGTTGTCATCACTAAATCAAAAGCTCTGTAAGTTGGTCAGCTTATCTGTAAATTGTGGGAAATTCTCTGAAGATCTGAGAGGCAATGTGGAAAAGGGTATTTAAAAAAGAAGCTTTCCTGCATATTCTGGAGAATTCAAAAGGTTAAGTATTCCAACCTAACCACTTGCACAAAACTATCACACGGCATATGCAATTAGGTCACTGCAAGGACTGTGACATTTGCAACACTGATCCGATTCCCCTTCACAGTTTCCTTGGTCACTGATCTCATCTACTCATTATTCTGTTTTCTAAGTCTGCAGGCATCTCCCTCAGCCAGAGGCGTAACTGTGAACTGGTCATCAAGACAGAAAACTGACTAGAAATCTCAACATACAAGAACCCAAGACCCCTGGCACTCGTACTTTTGCCTCTGATGATTCTGAACACATGTGGACACGGCCATCTTTTGCCATTACAAAAAGTAAAAAGCTATGGCAAGCCCAGTACATGGTGTTTCCTGGGCTTCAAATTACAGTGTGGTAAACTGTTTACTCCAGCCCCAGTCTCTCCACAGTGGCTGCTCCGAGG
The DNA here is from genome assembly GCA_004365215.1 of Cuniculus paca. Classification (NCBI taxonomy): domain Eukaryota; kingdom Metazoa; phylum Chordata; class Mammalia; order Rodentia; family Cuniculidae; genus Cuniculus; species Cuniculus paca. The sequence continues at coordinate 13,096 of RJWT010006227.1, forward strand.
GCCTCGTTTCGGGCAATGTGCTGAGCTTTGCATGGGAGCATACCACACCTCTGCTCAGGCTTCTCCTAACAAACCCTGTGTCTGATGAGGAAGGAACCACCCAGAAACTACAGGGCTCACGATGGAGTCACCCTATGAAAACTGGAACCCTGCCCTTCATAAAAATTCTACTTGCAAAACTTATATGATAAATCTTCAAATGAGACTCATGGAAAGATGTAATTCAACCTTTACGTTGAAGCACAGAGATAAGACAGCCAAGAGGACACTAGGTCTCTATTTCTGCCGTTTCATGCATTTTGGGGCTCCAGCAGGTACTATATCATTCTTCAACCAGAACTGCCCAGCCCTTCATGAGAGACCCACACATCCCCTAATATCTACGTGTGGAAACATTACTCTATTGTGCCAATCTTTAAAACTCATTCCCAAAGACACACATTAAAGAAAGCTTTGACATAGGACTTCCCCAATGTCCCTTCATGGTAGAACTTCCATAAACACCTTTCAAAAAAATCAAAGAAAGGGACGGAGGGAAGGAGGGAGAGAAAGAGAGAGAGAGTGAGAGAGAGAGAGAGAAAGTGAGAAAGGCAGGCAGGCAGGCAGGCAGGCGTGAGGGTGGGCAGGCACTAGAGGCCAGGCAGATGACCCAGGAAACCTCAACTCCCTGTGGACAACCTAATAGCAAACGGATGGGAAAGTCAACCATTTCACCTCAGAGGAGGACAACTGATGATCTCTATTATTTTAACTCACTGGCCCTTGGATCTGCATCTACGAATTCTTAAGTTCTGTGTCTAAGAAGCTAATCTACAAATATATTCATACACGGGCACAGAGATGTATTCATAAGGAAGGTCACTATTATCTTATCACAGAAAAAGGGCACATGATTTGTAAGAGAGAATTATCTAAGTGTTCCTCAGTATAGTACTGTCCTGCAGTATATGCGGGATGCCCACACTCCATCACCAAGGCAGTATCCCACACCATAGAACTTAGAATCTCCAGTATGGGGCCCCACCATGGGTACTGTTCCATGCTCCACAGATGAGTCTGATGCACAGACAGGTTTGGGAAGCAATGCTTAAGAACCCCTTGCCTGGGGTTACAATGAGCATCCAAGGTCCACGGGTCCTGACATGGGAACATCTAATATATTCAGGGAAAAAAGACAGATCGATAGAAGTCAAGTAACACAACAATGCATATACCTTACCATTTATGTTAAAACTGAAAACAAACTGTATTTATAGCAATACATATATTTTTTAGATACTCAACTCTCCCAAAGCATTATATATGTGCCACAGAAATCATTCTAGAACTGCTCAGAGTAGCAACTATAAAATAGTTAAAATATTTACCCAAGTGCTTGGCACACAGAAGATGCCTGATAAATGGTGACTATTACTTCCCTGCAGGTCTGAGTTTGTCTCTGCAGAGGCTATAGAAAGTTTCAAGTAACTACTGAACTTTTCTAAGCAACCGATGCAAGTGTCTATAAACTACTGAAACTAGAATGTAAACTTTCTCAATAACCTCATTAACACTCTATATACCTCAATAGCTCATTAACTGTTTACAACTTGCTCAAAACTTATGCTCTTAAATGCAAAATGCTTCAATATTGGTATCATGTTGATTTGTAAATCCAGCATAGTGGCCCATTTAAGTTTTTTTGTCACTCAACAAATCTAAAAACTCCAAAGTAATACTAGATACAATCTTGATGAAATTCAGAGGGAGAATCTGCACAAGGTTCTAGATACCAGCTATAGGAACAACAATGTAACAAACTTTTTTCTGGTGGTACTGAGGACAGAAGCCAGAGGTACTCTACCACTAAGCTACATTTTCAAATGTTTTTAAGGGGTATGTGTGTGTGTTTAAATTGAGACAAGGTCTTGCTAAACTGCTCAGGCAGGACTTGAACTTATGATCTTCCTGCTTCAGTCTTTCTAAGTGTTTTACAGGCATGTACGAGCACCTCCAGCTATGTAATAAACTTTTAAACAACGCTTTCTTTTGAATTTTGCACATCCCAACAGGCAATTTATGGAAAATATCTGGCTCACAAGTCATTATGTTGAAAGTTCTTCAAATAGCCCCAGTGCTAGTGAAAAGCGAACATGGAAAATTCTATTGCAATACTATTTTTTCTTTCAATTCTTTTTCCCCTTTTAGTTCTATTATAGATCAAAATCCTAAGAGCACAAGCATACAGAAAAAGAAAAGCAAGTTGAGCCCAAAGCTCTTAGTAGGGAAGAAATTATAAAAATTAGAGCAGGAATTAATGCAATTGAGACTAAGAAAACAATACAATCAATGAATCAATGAACCTAAGAGTTGGTCCTCTGAAAGATTAAGCAAAATGAACAAACCCTTAGCCAACCTTACAAAAAAAAAAAAAAAAGGAAAGACTCCCACCCATGAAATTAGGAATGAAAAGGGTAAAAATCACAACAAATTCTGCAGAAAACAAGACAATCATTAATCACTTCGAGAATCAGTATTCTAATAAGATAGAAAACAGAAGAAATGGGCAGATTCCTAGACACATATGAATTACCTAAGCTGACTCAAGAAGACACAAAGATTCTAAGTAACCCGACATCAACCAATGAAATTGAAGATATAATTAAAAACCTTCCAACAAAGAAAAACTCAGGTCCTAATGGACTCACTGTTGAATTCTACAAGAAATTTAGAGCTCTAATGCCACTACTCCTCACTTTAATTAAATCGAAAGGGAAGCAATGCTCCCAAATTCATTCCTGGAAGCAAGCATTACCTGATACCAAAACCAGAGAAGATCCAACGAAAAAAGAGAGCTAGGGCCAATCTCCCTAGTGAACTCCTTGATAAGATACTGGCAAACAGAATGCAGTAAATCATCAAGAAGATTATTTACCATGACCAAGTGAGATTCATCCTACGCATGCAGGCATGGTTCTACATATGCAAATCAGTAAATATAATGCATCACATTAACAGAGCCATGGATAAAAACCACATGATCATCTCAGTAATGTAGAAAAAGCATTTCACAGAGTGCAACACTCATTCATAATAACAATCCTATAGAAAATTGGAATAGGTGGTCTTTATGTCAATCTGATAAAAGCCATCTATGACAAACCAACAGCCAACATCAAACTAAATGGACAAAAACTGAAAATTAAAATCACACTAAATCACACTAAAATCAGGAACAAGACAAGGACACCCACTATCACCATTCTTACTCAATACAGGTCTGGAAACATTTGCCAGAGCAATTAGAAAATATAAATAAAAGGAATATGGATAGAAAAGAAGAAGTTAAATTATCATTATTTACAGATGACATGATACTCTACATAAAAAATCCCAAAAACTCCAACAAAAGACTTGTAGATTTAATAATCAAATTCAGAAGCATAGTTGGATACAAAATCAACACTCAAAAGTAGTAGCCTTTCTGTACACAAATAAAAGTCACAGAGAGATAAACCACACCTTTCACAATAACATCAAAAGAAAAGAAAAGAAAAGAAAAGAAAAGAAAAGAAAAGAAAAGGAAAAAGAAAAGAAAAGAGAAGAAAAGAGAAAAGAGAGCAAAGCAAAGCATTAGGAATCTGTTAGAGTATTCTGACACAATAGACACACAGAAAAAAGGAAAAAAAGAGGGAAAAAACACCTTTTTGCTGAGGACGCAGGGAGAAGCATACAACCTGTGTGGTTGAGCTATCTCCTCCACTGGATATGGGGGTGGGTTATATGATCTCTGACCGGAAGCAGACAGTTCTCTTCACGTGCTCAGGAAAGGAAAGAGGAAGTTGTAATCAGGGCTGAAGGGAAGGGCAGGGGTAGTGGTCAGGGTGGACCACAGCCACAATGTCCAATAATTTATACTAGGGCAGAAACCTCTCAGAATCAACCTAACGAAAGAAGTAACAGATCTTTACATTGAAAACTACTGTACTCTCAAAAAGGAGAGCAAAGAAGGTATCAGAAAATGGAAAGCTACCCCTTGTTCTCAGGCAGAAAAAACCAATATAGTGAAAATGGCCATACTTCTAAAATTATTACACAGATTCAATGCAATCCCAATTAAAATACCAATAGCATTCCTCACAGAACTAGAGAAAACAATCTTAAAATTCATTTGGAACCAGAAGGGACCTAGAATAACAAAAGCAATTCTGGGCAACAAAGGCAAGGCAGTGGGGCATCATAATCACAGACTTGAAATTATACTACAAAGCTGTAGTGATAAAAACACTATGGTACTGGCAAAAATAAACAGACCCAAGGATCAGTGGTACAGACTAGAAGATGCAGAAACAACTCCCAACACATTCAGTCACCTTTTATCTTTGACAAACACATTCACTGAAAGAATGATAAGCCTCTTTAATAAATGGTACTGGAGAAACTGGCTTTCCACATGCCAAAGACTCGAACTAGACCCATGTCTCTCACTTGTACTAAACTAAAATAAAACTGGATCAAATATCTAAACATTAACACAGAAACACTAAATCTGTTGGAAAATAGAACAGGTAAGACTTTTGAAGACATAGATGTAGACAAAGACTTTATGGACAAAACCCCAATCACACAGGAACTACTGGAATCTCATCTTATTAAAAAGGTTACACAGCAAAACAAATCACCAACAGAGTGAAGAGACAACCCACAGAGCAGGAAAAAAATTTTGCCAGCTGTTCCTCAAAGGACTAATATTGCAAAGACATAAAGAACTCAAAAAACTAAGACCCTCTAAATATAAAGACCCAATCCAAAAATGAGCATATGAAATGAAGATACATCTCAGATGAAGTAGAAATGGCAAATATATGAAAAAATGTTCAACATCACTGGTCATTAAAAGCATGCTGAGCTTCTACCTCATTCCAGAAAGAAAGGCTATTACCAAGAAATCAACCAATAACAAACGCTGGCGGGGCTGTGGAGAAAAATGAACTCTTCCTCATTGTTGCAGAGAGTGTAAACTGGTACAACCACTGTGGAAATCAATTGGAAATTCCTCAAAAAACTTAAAACTAGAGGTTCTGTGTGATCCAAGTATTCCTCTTCTTGGTATTTTCTTGAAAGAATTAAAAACATCATACCACAGTGATGCATATACACCCAAGTTTACAACAACACAATTTGTAGTAACTGAATCTTGGAAACACCCCAAATGCCCATCAACTGATCAATGGATAAAGAAGATGTGGCTTTGTTATATAATGGAGTACTACTCTGCCATAAAGAAGGATAAACTTGATATATTTCTAGATAAATGGATGCACCCTGAGATCATACTCTTAAGTAAAATAATTTGGGCACACATGTTCAACTATCACACGGTTTCTCTAGTGTGAGAAACCAAAAGGGTAAATAAGGGTCAAAATGTATAACAGATATTGTGAAATAGGAAGAAAATGTTCAGATGGTAAGGGAAACTAGGGATGGGGGAAGGGAAAGGAAAGAAGGGAAAAGGAAAAAGACTAGAAGAAAAAAATGGAAATAAAACTTTCATAAATAAGGTGGGGAAGAGGGGTTGAAGGGAGGGGAGGGAAACAGGAACAAAAGAATCACAATACATCATATATAGGTACAAATTCCATTTGATGAATGTCATCATTATGTATATCTAAAATATACCAATAAAATTAATTTTAAAAATCCTGAGAGCATCATAAATACACCCCAGCATAAGGGGCATCAATATGCTCCTAAATGAATGTTATGTATTATCTAGTATGTTTTTAAGCTGCAATAGAATTAAACTGTATATTTTTATAGAAGTGAATTCAATACAATATTCAAAACTTCATTTTCAGATACTTTTTAAGAAGTATGTATAATTCGCATTTAATCCAACTTACTTGGTCACTGAATGTTTGGCTGCAGCAACTTTAAAGTTGATTTCCAACAATGTTCTCCAGTACATGCTCCTGAAGTTCTGTCTTTAATGGGTGAAGTGTATGAGGTCTTCTTTATCAGGAAGAGTCACCACACTGTCCACAGAACAAAATGAAAACGATGATCATACGAACTGACGAGGGGTAAGATAGAGTCTTAGTTACTTTGCTAGTGCTGAGACACAATGCCTGACACCCACACCCCTACGGGGAGAGGTTTATTCTGCTTAACAGTGTGCAGCGGTCTTAGTTCATGGCCAGCTGGCTCGACGGCAAGGCTGCATGGCAAAGGAGGCTCGCGTGCATCCTAGCAGCAGGATGTAGACAGACAGATCAAGGGAACAGAGAAGACAGACCCTCCCAGGCCACACCCCAGTGACCCACCTTCTCCACCAGGCTTCACCTCCCAAATCACACATCAGTGGACCTATCCACACTGATGAGTATCACACCACATGAACAAATCACCTCCCCAAAGCCCTACATACTACGTGAGGCTTTGGGGAACATCTCGACATAAACCGTAACAGATGGTCTTACACAATGATCTTATCGAGAAATTTCAAGAAATTTTGGTCTGAATGTTGATAATAGTTCTATGAGATAAGAATAATTACTTCTGGCTATGCCTTCCAATTCAAATACTCACTGAGGAAACGTTAACTAAAAAGGAAATCAGTGGTTTGGACAACGCAAAATGATTAGCAGTCCCAGTGAGATAAATTTGCCATTATTTTGGAAGCAAATGTCCGCTGAGAAAGAGTAATGCATTTTTATAAAATTGTAACAAACTACTAGAATATAACTATGCATAGCTTAGAGGTCAGCCATCACATGTGAATGCTGGTATCAGTCAATAGGATGTGACTGTCAAGCTTGGGGAAATGCTTAACACACGAGGAATCTGTTCTGATTGTTAAGGTTGATAGTCTTTCTTGTCACTTGAATTCCAAGTGAATTCCAGAAATTCCAGATGACCAAGGAAGAACTATGTACTGATACAATTTCCAAATGTGAAGAAGCCACACACAGTCCTAAGAAAGTAAAAACCTGAAGGATCTGTTCTCATAAAAACAAGGGTTGTTTCCTTATGAATATGCATTTCAAAACTACCTTCCCTGTACAAAACACTGTAAAAATAATGCTTAGACTTTGAGAGTAAGGCAAGGGCAAAGGCAAAGTACATGAGCTGGTGGGCATGCTCCCAGAGCACATGCGCTGGTGGATGAATTGATGACTAACTTCGTTCACTAGGGAAAGCTAAAAATCAATGAAAATATATTAATAGCGCTTACAAGAAACAGCATCTTTCTCCTTGGTGACTCCTGTCTGCTTGCTAAATCTTGGGAAGTTATTCATAGAGCTGAACAAATATTTGTGACACCAAATAAGACGTGAAGAACGAACTTTGTTGGATTTTAATTCTGTGAGTTAGTACATTTTTGACCTAGGCCCGGGTCAAAACCTAAACAAAATAAAAAGTCTTTTCACAGTCATTAAAAAGGAAATGAGAAAGAAGCTGATGCTATTCAGGGTGCCCTATTCGCCCAACTCTGTAATTTACATTTTCTGAACAATGAGGCATGAATACTAATTGTTTTACTGGGTAATTCAAAAAAGTTAGACACAAAAGAGACTGTCTCTCTTAAAGAATTTGTTCTAAACAAAATAACATGAAAAGCCCTGTTTTAAAATTGTTATTCCTACTCTGTTACCATGCTGGCAGATTTGACTAAGGTTAATATTTTGAGTTCAGATTCTGAGGAACGTTATTAAGCAGTCAAAAGTTACCACTGGCTAAATATAAGAACCATCAAGAGAGGGCTGGTTAAAAGATTTAGGGTACCTCCGTAGAGTGAAATATTCTATAGTCATTAAAAACAATGATATATACATACTGAGAATATGTATACTTTTGATTTGTCAATTATGCATTCATTTTTAAACATGAGACCTATATTAAGAGGTCTAACTCAAAAGTCCAAGTTGCACAATACACACGGTACATCATAAATGTAAAATGGACATGCCTGCTCACATATGCAAGGAAATTAACTGGCAAGTGATACCAAAACCCATTAAGACTGGCTTCTTCTAGAGAACAAAATGGAGCTTGGAGAAAGGACATTTGCTTTCAGCTTAGTCCCTCATGGTCTATTTTTTCTTTTAAACATGGGCTTGAATTACATTTTTTTCTCAATTATCTATTTTTGTCAAATTAGAATGGTTTTACTAATATTCACCCAGTCTTTTAAAAAATTAAGTAACATTCAAGCACACTGCAAACTACAAAACATTTCTGAAAATAATTTTAAAAGACACATGGATTAGGTCATAGATTTGAAGATTAAATATTGTTCAGATGTCAATAGTACCCAAAGCAGTCCACATATTCAATGGAACCCCTACTAATACCCCAATGACATATTTACAGAAACAGAAAAATCCACCCTAAAAGTCATATAGAATCTCACAGGACTCTGAATAGCTAATCTGGAAAAAGAACAAAGTCTGAGGTCCTACATTTCCTGATTTCAAAATGTAGTACAAAGTAAAACACTCGAAACAGTATGCATTGGCATAAAGACTGACATAGAAACCAGTAAAATAAAACAGCCTGAAATAAATGCCCACATACATGACCAAATGATCATTGATAAGGAAGCCTAGACAACTTGGTGGAGAAAAACAGTCTCTTCAACAAATGGCACTAAGAAAACTGAATCCTACATGCAAAAGTTGGACCCTTATCTTTTGCCAGATACAAAATTCAACTCAAAATAGAAATAACACCTAAAGTAAGACCCAAAACTGTAAGATTCCTAGAAGAAAACTTAGGGGAAAAGCTTCATGACACTGGATTTAACAATTTTTTTTTTTAATGACAGTAAAAATATAGGCAACAAAAGCAAAAATCAGTAAGTGGACTACGTCAAACTTAAAGGCTCCAAGTGCGTCAATCAACAGTGAAAAGGGATCTTGTGGATTCCACTCTTGTGGAATAGAAGAAAATACTTACAAAAACACAAGCGACAAATATCCAAAACGCCTACAATTTAGCAACAAAAATACAGTACCACAATTTTTAAAATGGGCAAAATAGTTGAATAGCTATTTCACCAAAGATGGCACACAAATGGCCAACATTATGTAAGAAGATGCTCAACACCACTTATTACAGTAATGCAGACAAGACAATAATAAAACAGGACCTCACAACATGAATATGACCCATAGCGAAATAAACAAAATAGAGAATAGCAAGTACGTACTGATGAAGATGTGGGGAAACTGAAACCCACGTACAGGTGGCGGGACTGTACAATGGTATAATCACTATGGAGAACATATGGTGGCTCCTAAACAACAGAATTACCAAATGGTCCAGCAACCCTACTTCTGGGGACACATCCAACAGAATTAAACTCGGGACCTCAGAGAGACATTTACATATCCATGCTTACCGCAGCATTATCCACAACAGCCAAGAGACGGGAGCAACCCACATGTTACTCAGATGATAGGCAAAGTACGATCTATTCATACAAAGGAGGATTATTCAGCCTTAAAGAGGAGATCCTGCCATAGGTGACAACATGGGTAATCTTTGAGTGAGTAACACTATACTGAGTCACATAAGTCATTCACAAAAAGACACACACTGTATGATTTCATTTATATGAGGTTATCTAAAGCACCCAAATTATAGAAACAAAGTACAATGGTGATTAATGGGAACTGAAGGGAGAAGGCTATGGGGGTTTTTTGTTGCTATTAAGTGGGAAAAGAGTTTCAGTTTTACAAGATAAAAAAAATTAGAAATCAGTTTCACAATGATGGAAATGTACTTAACATTACTGAAGCAAACACATAACATGTGAAGGTGATAAATTTAAAAACTAAGTAACTCATTTATGAACTTTCTTCAATGTGCCGGCACTTTTAATATGCTTTAAATCCATTCATCATCTCAATTAATCAAAGAGATAAACAATGAGTGTTTCATTCTGTCCTTCAGTCAATGAATACCACTGCTCCAACTGTGGTTTGCAGAATTTCGGCAATTTCCCATTTCACTACACACAAGCCTACAATTGTTAGTCCTCAAAATGAAAATGATTTGCCTAACTAGAAAACACTAACATGAGCAATGACTGTCTTTCATTAAACTGGAGTCGGTTTACAATGGGGAGGTGGGGAGAGGGTCCCCAAACACTCACTAAAAACAACTGCATACAAGCACCACCTGAACTCATCACTAGAGCTACAGAATGTGTAGCTGCTCACTTTCACCCAAATTGCTGCTCATTTTCACCTAAATTGTGTAATATAGAATTTTCTTAAGCTATTGTTTTTGTTTTGTTTTGTTTTGGTTTGGTTTGGTTTTTTGCTACAGAAGTAAATATGATTCTCTGTATCTTTAGAAGATCCACTGTCCAGGTAGCAGACTCAGGATATTACACAAAAGATTCGAAGTATCTAACCAAAGAATTTCTTGTTAGGTATTTATTACAAAGCTGGATCCAACAGAAATGAATTCAATCAGTAATCTCAAAGCTTTGCCTCCTACAGCCTGATGCTGAAGCTACTGTAACAGTAATATGGTATACCACATCCTGTTACATTCAGGACTTCTGACCCAAACTTAACTAAGTGCACAAATACAGTAATGGAAAGTACAAGTTATAAAAGGGCAGCTTATCATAAAAGATAAAGGATATTCTTTAAAGGATAATAATATTGGCCAGGCATGATGGAATATGTGCCTGTAATCCTAGCACTCAGGAGGCTGACGCAGAATCACCAGGAGTTTGAGGCCAGCCTGAACTACACAGCAAGACCTCTCTCAAGTCCCCCCAAAAAAGAATATTAATGCCAAAATAAAAAGTGGTATACCATTAAAAGAGACCTCAAAATAACAAAGTAAAGAAAATTAGGATCTGAATTTCAAAGAAGCATTCAATCCACTTAAAAGATATGACAGAAAAACAATTCTTAATTACACAATTTCTATACACATGCCATCACCTTTCTCCTGAACCCCTGATCCTTTTCCCCCATGGAAATAATCAATTACCTTACAGGTGTCAGTTTCTAGGACAATCTGCTTTCATTAGGCCTCCCTCCACTCAGCAGCAGGAGAGTGGTGACGAATATTCCTGCTAATCTGGTCAGCCTTTCTGACTACTCCTCTTGTGAGCCCGCCCCATCTCGCAGGGAGGTGCCACAAAAACCAGTCCGCGTGTGGAAAATATGCTTGTTAATGACTGCACTGGCTCATACCGGAAAAGCAACCAGAACAGGCTAGCCCCATGCACACGCGTGTGCACACACACACACGTCAAACTGGTTTTTTCCTCACAGGCACAGTTCACAGGGAGGCAAGACTCAAACCCCACCCGTACACATACAAATCTTAATTTTATAATTCTGATAATCCATGCATTTCTATTCATTCATTCATGCAAGGACCTAACAAGCAATCATTCACTCCTCTGTTCAGTCTTGGTAAATGAGGATGAACAACACTGACATGAACTTGGCCTCCACAGAGTGGACAGTTAATTCACAGCCACACAAAGCCTAGGTTTCCCAAGCCACCTCAACACTCCAGATACCATCTGGCTTTGTGAGAAGAGAGGGTGTGTGAGTGTATGTCTGGAGGAGTGGTCAGCCTTTCTCCTCAACTTCAACATTCCGCTTGCTTCAAACAGCGTTTCAGTCCGCCAGCGACTTCCAGCTTCCTCGACTTGGAACACCCAGGAGTGGAAGGAGACGGAAGGAATGAGTGGTGCCTGTGATTTTTGGGAAACAGGAGCGTGGAAGTAACCAGGATGCCAGTGTTTGGGATTCCAAACAAGCACTAGATTTCCATGTCTATTCACAAAGGATGAACTGCTCTGGAAACTGCCTCCAACTATAAAGAACTAGAAGGATGGACAAAACATACGAAACAGCTATGTTTCGTCAGTGAACAAAAGTAATACAGGACAGCCCTGACTTTTACACCTACGGGTCCTGGGGGAAGAGAAACCAAATCCAAGGTCAAGGTTTTTGCTGGGTTGAGAGGTCAGCAACAAAAGTTCAGGGAGACTAAGGGAACTACATACAGCTCTGCAAATCTGCAAAGAAGACCCTCAAATCACAGGGTGAATAATGATCTGCACACACAGGCCCCTGTAATACACAGAACATCAGGAAGAGTCGCCCAAATGGTCCCTGACACAGTTTGTTCCAGAAAAAGCATTTCCAAAAGGATCTCACTGATCCCAAATAATTTAACTGTGTAAATGAACCATGTGCTAGAACAGAGTCCAAGGCTCTTCAAAGGAACTTCAAGTGGACAGAAAATGATCAGATAGAAACCCGGAACTCCACGAAGCAGCGAAAACTGCTGGAATGGCCCACCTGTAGGTAAATATACTACAGAGTCTTCCTAGCCACCGAGCTTTGGAATGTAACGACACTAACAGGGTCCGAATGGAAGAATCAAAGCAGTCCTCAACTCTCCTCCCAACTATCCCCCAGCCTTGCTCAGTCTCCTCAAGCTCTCTGAGCCACCACATCCTCAAAATAATACTATCCCTTGAACCACCATCACTTTATACAATGAATATCAAAGTGTGGTGGAAAATTCACTCATTCATCCAACAGATATGTTCTGAGGAGCTTCTCTGTACAGTTGTGGCTCTTATACATCTGGACCTCAGTTTCTTCAACTATAAAGTGAAAGCATTAACAGAAGCGAGCCCACAGCTTTTAAAGTTTGTTGTTGTTGCTGCTGCTGTTAATTCTGCTATTGCTAGGTATATAATGATGAAAAAGACCAACTCCATCCCTGGCACACAGAATTTACATTTGAGATGTGTAATTAAAAAGACAAAGCTTTGAGGATGAAATGCTAAAACTACACCTGAGAAAATGTGGGTTAGGTAGAAAAAGAGAACACTACCCTAAAAAGAAACCTAGGCCTTAATCCTTACTCTGCTTCTTGAGAAATTCTGTGGCAGTAGGTTAAGTTCTTTTTCTTGTTTGAGCCTCATTTTATCCCTCAAGAGGCAGGACAATCATCTTCAACATCCTTTTCCATTTCTAATATCTGATGAAGTCAGACAGAAGATCCATTAGGGATGCATCTTGCTCCTGCCTTTACTTTAGCAATTTAATCCTCACAGTCTCCATTTACTAGGAAACAAGTGATTTTGAATCAGTGGAAGACAGTTTGTGATGTAAGAAAGCCAGGAAAAAACCGTAGAGCTAGGATTAGTAAAGAAAAGTTTGCACATTCCCTCCAAATCTAGAACAAACGCTGTCCAATTTATGCCTCTGAAAATGTGGGATGGGTAACCCAAGTGTTCCTGCCCATTGCTGAATAAACTATCATTCTGATCTAATCATAGGAAATAGGGAAGTTTCTCCTCTGGTTCTAATATTTGAGTTGGCACTTATGAAACAAAATTTTCTCTCATACAATTACAAAATCGAGGAGGAAATGGCATGCTACTACAGAAGCTTCAAGAGAAATAGAAAAAATACGTAAACAGCTAGTTTCTTTCACCTATTGTTTCTATTAGCAAGGGCCACAACTGGTAGATATCAACTATAAACACAAAAATTCCCACAAAATTAATTGATTCAAACCTTACACAACACAGATAATTTTAGCCAAGTCTCAAAAACCAATGTTTTGGGGCCAGGGACTTAGCTCAGCAACATAAGCGCCTGCCTGGCAAGTGTGAGGTCATGAGTTTGATTCCCTCCCCGCCCCAAAAAAGAAAAAACAATGTTTTCCTTTCTGCTGAATTTCGTTCAAAAAAGAAGGCCTAATAGAAGACAGAGGAAATGTTTGAACATGGAGAGAATCTATGGTTGATATCCCAAGAATAGTTGAGAAAGACTCTTTCAAAGTTACCAACATTTTGCAGGACATGCCAAAGTTTACAGAATCTCATACAGTTAAAAAAAAAAACCTACCAATTTTGTTGGAGAGAACATACTGTGCAATACTTCTATACATACAAAATGCCATACCCAATTTCAGGAAATTCTCAGACTCCCGGCAGTACACCATGGGCTTCTGCATGAGAAACTCTTATTTAAAGTAATATACAACAAAAGTGCACTGAAGGATTCCCCGACAGGCATGTGTGTGTGCATGTGTGCAATGTAGTATGTGTGTGCATATAGCAACACAGTAAAGTTTGAGGGTAAGGTGTATCTACTTTTGGGATATCTGATCACTAACTCTGATGAACATGTCTCTTAACTAAAATCTGTCTAACTCACAGGAGTTTCGATGGGAATGACTCCATTTCCTTGTCTATCAGGCTAATGGGGAGGTCGACCAGATACACCCTGCCTCTCTATCCACACAGGTGGGCAAATGGAATTGATTTTGCCAATTGAGACACTCCATTCCCCAGATAAGTGACTGACCTGTAAAAGACAAACCACTCTCAGGAGACCAGAGGTCTTTATGTGGATGGATATTGCAGATGATAGGGGCTGATCTCCTTTTCCTGGAATCCCTAGAACTAAGGACCATATATATGCAAATTTATAAGGGCTGCTTTTCCCATCATGTTAGAAAGTGCCCAGAAATGAAGCCAGGAAAGATTAAAGCAGAAATGAGAGATGAGACAAAGGGGATGAAACGATAAGGAAGCTTTAATGACATTTAACTATCAGACCTAGCTGAGTCAAATCACATGTCCCCTGAATTTCCCATTGTACATGATTCAGCAAGCTTTTTTCCCCCTTAGGCCAATTTAAATTTGGTTTCTGTCCCCTAAAGGTCAAAAAAAACAAAGACTCTTATTCATGCTCTGCTTGAATAAATGATATGGGAACTAATATTTAGTGAGTACACCCCAAATATCAGAGACCATGTGGGGCATTCAAAATATGTCATGTTGGCTCATTTTTATAGTTATGCTAGGAAGTCTTAAGTCTTAAGATCATAGTCTTTAGTCAACCAGCAAGTTATTCCTTGAAGTTTAGACATAATACAAGTTTGGTGTAGATGGTACAGACAGTAGTGAAAAGATAAAGAAAAATTACTAGAGTATAACATCATCATCACTGGTAAATTATGAAGCTTTTAGAAATAATACCACTCAGAGACATCCTCACAATCTCCAGTTCTAGCCATTCATCTCTAACTCTGTTCCCAGAAATAGAGGTTGGGGGAGATAGACTGGACAGCAAGGTTAGGACTATAAGAAAGGCAAGGAGGGCAAAGCATACAGCAGGTTAAACAGGATAATTTTCAAGAACCTGTGAATTTTACTAGCAAATCCACAAAAGATAGTGACACAAGGAAGGCATCGAATTAGTTGAAGGAGATAAAAAAACAAGTGTAATGAAAAAATTTAATGCTCTGCTCCCGGCATAAAATTCATTAGCTATACTTTCTCTTTTCCTGGCGAACTAAGCAATGAAGAAACTACTGGGTGTTTTTGTTTTGGTTTTGGTTTTTGCAGGATTGGAGAGTGACATGCACAACTAGAGGTCCTAATGACAGGTTGGACTGCTCATTTTACATATATATATATATATATATATATATATATATATATGGCTTTTAAAATGTGTGTTAAAAGCAAAGGGCATCACTCTATTTCTAAACAATGTAATAGTATAATCCCTGCACAAGTAATTTATAGGTTTCTGGTACTTTTGCGTGAACAGCATATCATGTAATTTTCCCAGGAAATCTGAAAGCAGGAGAGGCAGGGACAATCAGATGCTGTTTTTATTTCTAATTTACAGATGAGTAACTACCTTTGAGCATTTATGTGGCTGGCACAAGTCACACACTTGGAACAGCACAGCAGCCAGGATTTGAATTCAGGTATTTTTGTTTTGTTTTCTTCCCAATAAATTCAGCACTGCCAGTTAGCCTATTAGGATCATCTAACAATCATCTAACAAAAGGTAGCCTGAGGTGCTTTTCCTCAAAGCACCTGATGGAAAAAAATCACTTAAATGTGTTGAAACAGATGATCGCCATGTGTCATCAACATTCAATGCTTTGGAGTGCCTGCTATTTCCAGGTGTCTACAGCAGCGAAAACCACCTAAATGAAGATGTCCTAGTGGGTAACTAGGGCAGTATAGGTTCACTCAATTTTCTGTTCATCCAAACACTGAGCGAGCAGCTATATGTCAGGGGTTATGTGGAAAGGGTTAATTAACAATACCAAATCAGGTCAGCATGCTCCATCCCTGGCTGAAGTCACATAGAGAAGAGGCAGAGGCCAGCTTGCAGACGATCCAAGTGAGCACAGTGCTATGGGAACACAGAGGAAGAGGCCAATGACATCCCAGACTGGGAGACCAAAACAGTGGACAGCAACAAAAGAAGTCACACTTGGCAGAGCTAAGAGCCTACGAAGGCGGTGATACTTGAACACAGCAACACTACACAGCAATAGATAGAAGGCCACAAAGGAGGTATTAAGTGCTGTAAGAGTTCAGAGGACAAAAAATGCTGAGATTAGGATCA
>RJWT010006228.1:0-29542 GCA_004365215.1 Cuniculus paca
TCAAAATTAATGGAGAAACAAGATATTTCCATGACAAAGAACAACTCAAGGAATTCATGACCCACCAAACCAACCCTACAAAGATGACTAAAGGACATTTTAGAGAGAGACAGAAAAAGAACCATGGTCTCAGGAACAATGTCAGAGGGGGATCATCAAGTGGGGCCAGTCGATTGAATGGAGAGGAAAAATAGGGAGCCAATGGCAGGAAAATAGCATGGCAGAGACAATACAGTGCAAGAGGGCCCCAAGGCACTAATAGAAAGAAACAGAGGCATAGTGGATCAGGAGACAGGATCCATCAATATGCTCTATGCAAGAAACACATTTAGCTAGAAAGAAAAATTCATAGTCTGAAAGTCAAAGGAGAAAGAACCAATGCCCAGTGTGACAGGGAACCAGAAAAAAAAATAGGGGTAGCCTGCCCATTAATTGCAGAATTGATAAGAAAGACATGGGATTTCACGGGGTGGAAACCTAGTCAGCTGTAAAGGAAGATAACCTCAAGGCTCTTGTAGGTAGATAGAGGCAACTGGTAATAGTGCTCATGGATGTAATGGTTCAGAGTCACAAGGGTGAATTTTGTGTTGTCTCTATAGCATAACAAACTAAAGGTGTTAGTGGGATCCAAAATGCACAATACATATTGGGAAAGTCAAAGGGGAGGAATTATCTAAAAAGGGAAGGAAATGACCACTATTAATCTATTATCATGATTTGAAATTTAGATTGTATTCATTGTTCTAATTAGTTTCATTTTATTTGGATTTGTTTGATTTTATTATACTTGATGGCATGGACAGCTATTGCAAAAATAAAAAAATGGATTATAGCAGTCGTTATTGATTTCCTGTTATCTTGTTCCAAAGTCTCTATTGCTTTACTTGTTTTCTTTTGATTGATTTTATTCTATTTTGCTTAGTTTGATTTTGTTATGTGTGATGGTCTAAGCAGGTACTTTGAAGATAAGATGCATCACGGTAGCCTCTGTTGTATTCCTGCAGTCTTGTTTGAAGTCCTGTATTGCTTTCATTGTTTTCTTTTGATTGGTTTTATTCTATTCTGTTTTATTTGATTGTATTATACCTGAGGGCATGAGCATTTATTTTGAAGATAACAAGAGGCATTATGGTAGCCATAATTGATTTCCTTTCATCTTTTTTTGAGGTCTTATATCATGTTCATTATTTTGTTTTGATTGTCTATTCTATTTTGTTTTGTTTTTATTATGTCTGATGATATAAACTACTGCTTTGAAGATAACAAGATATATTACGGCAGCCACTGTGGTATTTCAACTGCCTTGTTTTGAAGTCCTGTATTGCTTTCATTGTTTTGTTTTGACTGGTTTTACTCTGTTCTGTTGTGTTTGATTTTATTATGCCTGATGGCATGAGAAGTTATTTTGAACATAGCAAGGGGCAACATGATTTGGATGATTACCATAAAACAATAATGATTACCATTATTTTTGTTTTATGTTGAAGTCTTGTATCACATTTTTTGTTTTGTTTTGATTGAATGTTCTGTTTTATTTTGTATTTGTTTTATCCTCTTCAAAATAAAAAAACCCAGCATGGTGCTGGAATAAAAACAGACCTGAGGATCGATGGAATAGATTAGAAGATACAACCCTAACTACAAACACACTCAGCCACCTCATCTTTGACAAAGGGGCCAAACATGTTCACTGAAAGAAAGCCTCTTTAGTAAGTGGTGCTGGAAAAACTCGCTTTCCATATGCTGAAAACTAAAACTAGACCCAAGCCTGTCTCCATGCACTAAACTAAAGTCAAAATGGATCAAAGATCTAAATAGTAAAACAGAAACACTAAATCTTCTGGAAGACAGAGCAGGTAGAAATCTTGACGACATAGCAGTGGGCAGAGAGTTCATGAACAAAAGTGAATCTGCACAGGAAACACTTCCCAGAATCAACAACAGGGATCTCATCTTATTAAAAAGTTTTTGCATGTCCAAAGAAATCTCCAACACAGTGAAAAGAAAACCCCTGAATTGAAATAAAATCTTAGCCAACTGTCCCTCAGACAAAGGACTTCTATCTAAAACATATAAAGAATTAAAAAAAAATCAGACCCCTGAAACTGAAAGACCCAATCCAAAAATGTGCATCATACATAAATGCACACTTCTCAGACAAAGAAATTCAAATGGCAAGTAAATATATGAAAAAATGTTCAACCTCAATGGTCATTCCAGAAATGCAAATTAAAATAATGCTGAGATTCCATCACACTCCAGAAAGCATGGCCAAGATCAAGATATCCACCAACAGCAAATGCTAGTGGGGCTGTGGGGGAAAAGGAAATTTTCTTCATTGTTGGTGGAATTGTAGACTGGTGCATCCACTGTGGAAATCAGTGTGGAGTTTCCTCAAAAAGCTAGGGTTAGAGGTTCCATATTACCCAGCTATCCCACTTCTGGGCATTTTCCCAGAAAAATTGAAAATGTCATACCATAGCGATATATGTGCACCCATATTTGTAGCAGCACAATTTGTAATAGCAAAATCTTGGAAACAGCCCAAGTGCCCATTAATCAAGGGATGGATACAAAGGAGATGGTACTGTTATACAATGGAATACCACTCAGGTATGAAAAAAGATTGCATCAAAGCGTTTATAAGTATATGGATGTGACTTGAGACCATACTCAGAAGTGAAATAAATCAAACTCATACGTGTAAATACCATATTGTCTCCCTAGTGTAAGAAACTGAAAGTGTAAATATCATCTAAAATCTACAGTAAATGTTGTGAAATGTTAAGAAACTGCTCAAAGAGGAAAAGTAACTGGGATAGGGAAAAGAAGAAAGAAGGAAGGGAAAAGGAAAAAGGCATAAATTTGCATATATATATATATATATATATACATACATATATATACATAAGATAGCTAAAATGACTATACTACTGTTTGTATTAGTTCTTGGAGAAGAACAGTTAATATTCATGTGATTAGATTAATTTTACATGTCTGTATGTGTTAATCTAAGCAACCCTTTTGAAGGTAACACTATGCAATATTACAACCATTGTTAAATTCCTGTCATCTTGTTTTGTAAACCTCTACTGTTATGGTTTTGAGTTTGTTGTTGGTTGTTTTTATTTGTCTCTTTTGCTTTTTGTTTTTCTTTCCTGTGTCTTTTTTCTCTTAAATAAATTTTAGAAAAGAAAGTATTGATGTTTAAAATGCATACTTTATTTTATTTTCCTGTTAACTAAACATTGTATAATATAATAAAACCTATTGACAAAACAGCAAGACCAACAAGGTGTCAAGTATGTCCTACAAAAAAAGACCAGTGGGATTTCAAGTATGTCATACAAAAATGACAGGAAAGAAAAACACATGTGCTATCAGTGTAAATGATACTTTTTTATGGAATGTGCTGTTTTCATATGTGAAGATGGAGGTCAGAAATACAACTCAACAGCACAGCCTAGCAAGTGTGCAGTCCCGAGTTTGATCCCTGATGCCAAAAAAAATCACATATTCAATTCTCCTTCCCTATGAGATCATATGTGAAGACTGCCTTAAGTGTGAAAAAACACATGAAGATTATTTTTGTTTTAGAGTTCTATTGGTATTTTCATTGTAGCTCATACAGAAAATTTTTTCTCGTTATTTTTTAGACTTTATAAATTAGGCTACAGTTTTCTTTTACTTTTTTTAAGTACTTGACTCATTTTCAAATCATGATAATGTTAGGTCCAGGAATGAGTTTGGCAATGTTCCTTCTCCTTCACTTTTATGGAAGAGTTTGAGAAGTATTGGCTGTAATTGTGAAGTTATGGTAAATTTTGGTTGTGAATTCATCATGTCATGGACTTTTATTAGTTGGTAAGTTTTTAATTACTGCTTCTATTTCAATAGCTGTTATTGTTCTGCTCAAGATTTATATATATTCTTGATTCAATTTTGGTAATTTGTTGTGTCTAGGAATTTATCCATTTCTAGTAGATTCTCCAACTTACTGGAATTTAAATTTTCAAAGCAAATTTTTATAATATTCTAGATTTGGTGGTGCTCATAGTGATTTCAACTTTCATATTTCTTATTGAATTGATATGTCTTTTCTTTCCTTCTTTTTGTAAGTGTGGCTAAGGTTTTATCCTCTCAAAGAACCAATTCCTTTAATCATTGATCCTTTGTATTGTTTTTTGGTCTCAATTTCATGTTTCCTCTGATTTTTTAAAATTTTATTTTAGAAAGAATAAAACCAAGCAAAATAAAACAGAATAAAGCCAGTCAAAACAAGACACTGTGACACAGGATTTCAAAACAAGATAATAGGATCTCAACAGTGGTTATCATAATTCCTCTTGTTGTCTTCAATATAACTGTTCATACCTTCAGACATACTAAAATCAAACAAAACAGAAACAGAATGCAACCAATACAAATAAAATATGACATCAAAACAAGATAATAGTAAATCCAAAACTGCTGCCATAATATATCATATTATCTTTGAAATAGCTGCCCATGCAATCTGATATAATAAAATCAAACAATACAAAACAGAATAAGTCAAACTGAACAAAACAATGAAAATGATATGGGACCTTAAGACAAGATAATAGGGAATTAACAATGGCCACCACCTTCAGAAGTAGATCCCCCACATATACTACATTGTGTATTGTTATCCTCAGAATGGATGATCAGACCACTGGCTTTAAGCCTGTAAAGTCAGTGAAATACTAAACACTACAAGCATTAAATTGTATTTTACCACATTAGCTATCATCACAATGTATGTTTCTCCAGATCAGTCAGTTGCTTATGGGGAGGGGGAATGTTGGCTCTTCTTGTCTCCTAGCCCATGTGCCAGAAGGGGCTGGCATCTGGCTCTCCCTCAGTCATCCCACCCATGGCACTGACTCACAGGAGGTCTTAGCTTCTTGTTCACTTCTTGTTCTCCTCCCCTGCAGTCTGAAAATGTCTCCTCTGATTTTTATAATTTCCTTATACAAGTTTTGGATTTAGGTTGCTCTGACATTTTTAGGCTCTCAGCATTGAGTTGTTTATTTGGAACTGCTCTGTTTTCTAATGTGGGTATTTGCAGTTATAAGTTTCTCTTTTAGAATTGCTTTTATTCTGTTCCATAGGCTTTGAAAGGTGGTGCTGCCATTGTCACTTGATTCTAAGAACTTCTTAATTTCTCTTGTGACACATTAATTATTCTATAATATATTATTTCCATGTGTCTACTTAGTTTCTGTAGTTTCTTTTGCCATTGATTTCTAGTGTCATTCTTTTTTTTTTTTTTGTGGCACTGGGAATTGAACTCACGACCTTGTGCTTGCTGGGCAGGTGCTTAGACTGCTGAGCTAGATCCCCAGCCCTGTTTTTGAGACAGGGTTTCACTATGCCATTCAGGCTGACCTTGAGCTCACTTTGTAGCCCAGGCTGGTCTCGAACTCACAACGATCTGCCTGTCTCAGCCTCCCGAGTGCTGGGATTACAGGCGTGAGCCACCACGCCCAGCTCTCTAGTGTCATTCTTATATGATCTGATCATATGAAGGAGACTATTTCATTTATTTTTTATTTAGTTAAAGTTGTTTTATGGCCTAAGATGTTGTCTAAACTAGGCATAGTGGTGCATGCCTGTAATTCCAGGGCTTGAGAGGCTGAAGCAAGAGAGTCAGAATAAATTCAAGGCCAGAATGGGCTACATAGTGAGCTCAAGTCTAGACAGGATTACATAGTGAAACCTTGTCTATTTTGGAGAAAGTTCCATGTACTGCTAAGGAAAACTTGTACTGTGCTATTGTTCAATGAAACATTCTGTAAATATCTGTAAATATTTTACCTCATTAGCTATCATCACAATGTATGTTTCTCCAGAACAATCAGTTGCTTATGGGGAGGAGGAATGTTGGCTCTTCTTGTCTCCCAGCCCACGTGCCAGAAGGGTGCTCATCCTCCCAATTTATATATAAATTCATATATTCAAGGTATGTCCAGGGTTGATATGCATTTCTTGATATGATTTACCTGTCATTTTGTGAGAGTTCAATATTGATGTCCCTAACCATGATTGTGTGGTTATTTATCTGACATTTTACATTCAGTGGTATTTGTGAAATTTTGTGTGCCAGCATTTGACGCATGTATATTTATCTCTACTTATAGAATTGTTCCCTTTTCCAGTAGTTAGTAACCTTCTTTGTCTCTTATAATCAGTTTTGTATGAAGTCCACTTTACCTGAAAGTAGGATAACTACTCCTGTCTGCTTTGGGCTCCATTTGCACAGAATATCATTTTTCAATCCTTTTACTTTCAGTCTGTGTTTTTTATTTTTGGATGAGGTGTGTCTCTTGAAGGCAAACTTTTGATGTACTTTGATTTTGTTTTTTATTTTATCCATGGATCTGAAAAATCACATATTTAATTAATAAAATAATTAACTCATACATGCTTCAGTGAAGTAGATAAAATTAAGTGTTATCACTGGGCCCCTAAGACTAAAAGTGTAAGTTATCACTTTGAGTTCAAACAACAAAATATTTCAATCTTAATCTTACAGGTTTTTTGTTTTTTAGTTTTTGGGATTTTTTTTGTACCACTAATCGAACTCAGGACCTCGAGCTTGCCAGGCAGTTGCTTATGCTGCTGAGCTATATCCCTGGCTCATAATCAGGTTCTCAAAGCTCCTTTCAGAAAGTGAAACTGAGGCCCAGCAATTGAACAAATATTTCTGGGATTACCATTAGTTCTTGTTAGAAGTCTGTCCCAGAACATTGTTATAGTCATGTGGCTTTGGACAATGACCCTTTACTTCATGTTCCAGGGAAATCAACAAGATTAAAAATATGTGATTTCTGTGTACTATAGAACTGTGCCCATTTTGAGCCTTCCCGGCCTCTCCTTGGACAGCTCATGGAAACTCGTCTGAATATCCAAGGCCTTCTGGTGCCAAATTCATTGAGAAACAAATTCAGTTGTGAGAAGCAAATTCCCTAAACTTCTTCCTCCTTCCTAATAAAGATTTTAGAGGGTCAAAACAATGCCCCAGGCCTAAGGCCATTCCAGGAATAGCCTGTTATTGGCATTACAGGGATTGAGATCTGATATCTGTGCTAAACCTGCTCCCCATCTCATCCTTCCAAAGTCAACAAACATCTTTCATCTCTTCACTTTGTTCTCTGTGGTGTGTTTCCTCCCCATGTTCCTCTGCCAAGTATTACCACAAGTTATTTCTTTATCAGTTCTTTGCAAACTTCCACTAAAATGTGACTTTCATCTTCTGCCCCATTTGCAGCCATGGGTGCATTCGATGGCACCCATTTTGGCCTCACTTTGGGGCTCCCACAAGGATTCAGGGCAGGAAAAAGCAGCACAGAGACATACAAAGCAGGCCCCAGGTGCTGACATCAAGAGCCTCTTGAGATTTTCCATATACTTTTCCTTCCAAGAACTCTTTATGCACAGCTCTTGGTCCTTCTCACCTATGACCCTCATATCTGTAACCCTGGAATCTTTCTCCAAGTCCCTTAAACTTATGTCTCTCCTCACCAAGGAATTCCAAAATCCACAGCCATATGCCGTCTCATCCAAATGAAATCCAGCTTCTTGGATTCTATTGTCCACCTTCAAATTCACATCTGCAAGGTCCTGGTCAGTCTGGGATGCCAAACCCAGAACTCAGGTGCTCACTCATGCAAATGTTCAAACCTTTTAAAGTCTAGAGTTTATCTCTTGCCTCCACCAATCCACAATCCTACAGTCCTCCCTCCTGATGTGCCACAAAATACCTGGAGGCCAATACGGTACATCAGCCCAGAGGCCTCCCCCACTTAAACTACCGTGTTGCAATCTAGGGAGGGTGCATGGGGGGGGTCTATACCTAGGAGATGAAATGAGACAATTGCATAATCAGGACCAAAGTCCGCCCCTCTCAGGTAATATAAAATCGGTCTCAGCATTTGATATCTGACTGTCAGCCCCACAGGCACGATGCTGGCTTCAGGACTACTTCTTGTGGCTTTGCTGGCTTTTCTGAGTATAATGATCTTGATGTCTGTCTGGAAACAGAAAAGGCTCCAAGGGAAGCTGCCTCCTGGACCCACACCACTGCCCTTCATTGGGAACTACCTGCAGCTGAACACAGAGCATATGTACAACTCCCTCATGAAGGTGCTGCCAAGGGGAAGGGTGTAAGGGTAGAATGAGGTGGGTGAAGTAGGTACCAATGAGCTGGTGATTTGTGACCAAGAATTGACTAGGAGAGACAATGTCTTAAGATAAGAGTTTTTACAAATCAGTGACCAGGTACTAAATGGGAAAAAGTTTGCAATGTTCATCTCCTTGCCTCTCAGGGCCTTGGAGAAATGCATCCCAGTGCCTGATTTCTGGGTAGTGGGTCAGTTCAGCAACCCACCCCCTAATCACTCTCACCAAACTTCATCAGATCAGAGAGCAGTATGGCCCAGTGTTTACCATCCACTTGGGTCCCCGCCCAGTCGTGGTGCTGTGTGGATATGATGCAGTCAAGGAAGCTCTGGTGGACCAAGCTGAGGAATTCAGTGGACGAGGCATACAGGCCACCTTTGACTGGCTCTTCAAAGGCTATGGTGAGGAGGACACCTCATGAGGGAATGCGTCCAGGAAGACTTGGTGGCTTCTGTTTCCCCTGCTCTTGCCCTGACTCACTTATCTAAGGTTGCGTGGAGGACTTTGCCTGATCTTTTTTCTATCTCCTCTTCATTGTTGCCTCTCTTTATACCAGTTTCTGGGATCACTTAAACTTTCTGTGCCTAATTTCTCCATGCCTCACTGCTCCTGTCTCCCTGTTCTCTATCACTAAATGTTGGTTTTTTCCCTAGATCTATGTGTCTCTTAGAACCTTGAGAAATTATTCTGTCGAAATCCAGCACCTATAAATTTGTCTAACCTTTTTGTTAACCTCAGCTTCTGTGCCTCCGCATGATTCTTTCCATCTTCTCTCTTCCTTTCTTCTTTCTCTTTCAAAATCTCACACAATATCTGCTTCAAAGTCTCCTTGCCTGTGTTTCAAGTTAAAGAAAATCTTTTCAGACCTTCTGTCTTTCTCTCTCTGCTTTGCTCTATTCTCCAGCTCAATTTAGATTCATTTATTCTTTTTATTTCTAGCTTCGTGTATTCAAAATTTCACTTCTCGGGCAGGGGATTTAGCTCAGTGGTGTAAGTGCCTGCTTGGCAATTGTGAGATCATGAATTCAATCCACAGTGCCAAAAAAATTGACTTCTCTTTCCTCTGTCCTCTATCCTCTGTCATTTCCTCTAATTACCTCCTTCCTTCTCTTCCTCTTATGGCTTGCCTCTGTACTTTTGTTTCTCCTATATATGTCTACATCTCTGTTTTTCTCTTCTCTTCTATCCTTTCTTCAAACTTGGGGTCCATCTCTTTCTGGACATTTCTTTGTTCTGACTCAGTTTATACCTGTTCTGCTCTTTCACTCAGGCTGTGGCTTTGCTGCCATCAGCCTCCCACTTCCTCTTTGTCTGCAAACCTCTCTACCTCTCAAGAGCCTCCATAAGGAACGTCTGTGATCTCTCGCTGCCCCATTCTTACCTCTTCCCTTCCCTGTGCTCACCCTGTGCTCCTAAGGTGTGGCCTTCAGCAACTGGGAGCGCGCCAAGCCACTCCGGCGTTTCTCCATCACCACATTAAGGGATTTCGGCCTGGGAAAGCGTGGCATTGAGGAGCGAATCCAAGAGGAGACGGATTTTCTTATTGAGTCCTTCAGGGAAACACGGGGTAAGCAAGGAAACTCAGGTTTCCATGGGAAGTAGGAAAATCCAAGGCCAAGAACTACCCATTATGGCATTGTGTAGAGGGTTTTTCCTGATTTCTTTTCCATATCCTCTCTTAGAGGATAAGTTTAAGAGAAAGTCTAGGAGAAAGAGATGTCATTATTCCCAGTTCTCTGTCTCATACTGGGAGTTGGTCTAATCACTGAAGTAGGCTACTCAAATTCTGAAACTGGCATCAGAGAACCCACTGCATAATCCCCTAATTCCTGCCTCTCCTGCTCTCTGACCCACATGCAGGTGCTTTCATAGATCCCACCTTCTATCTGAGCCGAACAGTCTCCAATGTTATTAGTTCCATTGTCTTTGGGGATCGCTTTGACTATGAGGACAAAGAGTTCCTGTTACTTTTGCGAATGATGCTGGGGATCTTCCAGTTCACAGCTACCTCCACCGGACAGGTAACCTGTTCCAGCCTGGCCCTCCTACATCCCTACCACAACCTGCAGGCCATATGTCCTCATAGTACCCCAATCTCCCATCTTCTTCTAAAGCCCACTCGAATATAGCCCCCACTACTGTCCACTTCACAGTTACATCAGATCACATAACAGGTACCCAATTCAGTCTCCAAGGATACCTGATTAATTGGTTATTTCTGAGAGTCTGCATCCAAGATGCCCACCCTTCAATCAGTTTTCTCACCTGGGCAAATGTTCCCTGGGCAAATCTCAAACAGATATTCTTACCCAGTCATCTGAACTTCTTAACACATGAACAAGTGACCATCTCAGGTCACCTTCTGAATAACTAAACACTTGGTGCCACCTTTGCTGTATTTGACAACTACACAGATGTCTCAAACCAGTGGGCTGGAGTACCTACACACACAAAAAAAAACCTAATCAGCCTATTTCAATACATGAACACTTGCACAGATAACACAACCAACACTCTACACATACATATCTATAGATATTGTATCCAAACACAGAAGTAAGTGTCCTCCAATACTGTCACCTCTACAGTCCTCATGGGTTACCACTATTAAGCCCATACCTTAATACCTAAATACCTCAATAAATGTAACCCCCACTTTAAGACCTATACACAGAATGGATGAGCATTTGTATGGAAATTGCAAACCTAAATTCTACAAGTATTTGGACACCTACTTCCAATATAGCCCTCTAGAATGCTTATCCACACAGGTAGGTTCACCAGGACACCCCATCTGAGTAGCTAAACATTGAAATGTCTTCCTACAAAACCTCACTTCAATATCCTTACATTTAGATCAGTGCTGTTATCATCCTCATCTGAAGACTAGTCAAGTGTGCCATCTCACTTAAGTTTCCAGACAGCAGCCCTCATACATAACACGCATGAAACCTTAAATATATTTTGCCTTCAACCTCAACTAAATTCCTAAACATTCGGACGGATGTTTAAAGCCACCTACTTTGCCCTGAGACAGGTTACACTCCCAGCTGAAATCCTGTTCTGTCCTCCCTTTCTCCATATCCAGCTCTATGAGATGTTCTATTCAGTAATGAAGCACCTTCCAGGACCACAGCAACAGGCTTTTAAGGAACTGCAGGGCCTGGAGAACTTCATAGTCAAGAAGGTGGAGCAAAACCAGCGCACACTGGATCCCAATTCTCCACGAAACTTCATTGACTCCTTTCTCATCCGCATCCAGAAGGTACACACAGCAGTTAGGGTGAGGAGGTCCAAAACTAGGTAGAAAGAGTCAGGCTGGAGTGAAGGACAGAGACTTATTCACATCAGCTTGTATCATAATGGTCTTCATTATGCCCATCATAGTTGACCATCACTGTTCTATGTCAATCTTTATGCACAGGCAAGATATGTGCATGCAAACCATAATGGCAGTCACTTCTACAACATTGTCACATGCCAGGTACAATTATAAGTGCTTCATAGAACTGACTCCAATAGCTGGTGTGTCTTACTATGACTTCAATTTTACAAGTAGAGAAACTTCAGCCTGGAATGCAAATGCATTTCCTGAAGTTACACAGCCAGAAAGAAATGGAATATAGCTCAAATCCTCTCTGCTCATAAATATGATACAGCCACCATGCTTTCTAACCTTTCAAAGTCTATTCATTAGATACACCTGTGTGGACAGGTGACCTGCCTTAAAAGTCATTCTGTGGAGTGTACCTGCCATAATCTGCCTGTCTCATATGTGTGAAAAATAAGGAGTGACTTTAAGGCATTCAGCAATATTTCCTCTACAGGAAGCTTCAAACTTGGGAATGAGTAGGATGCTGTCACTAAACATTCTGTCTGTCTGTCTGTTTGTATATCTGTCTCTCTCTCCTTTCTCACAGTCTCTATCACTCTCTAAATATTCTTACTACTTAAAAACTGACAAGGAAACTGAAAACAGACACTTGGCCAAGCGAGCACCATAAAAAAAGCATTTCAGACAAATGCAGCAGATTGAGCAAGTGCATGAAACATGGCAAGAGCCTGGCAGATCCAGGGTCTCTCTCTCCCCACTTTAGGTTCACACCTAAGAGAGGTAGGTTCAAAAAAATAATCTCAGAAGGTCTCGAAGTGAATGTTAAATGGATTTGTCCTAATAGGCTTTTCCTTATAGGAGAATAACTCCAACACAGAGTTCTACATGAAGAATCTAGTTTTGACCACACTAAACCTCTTCTTTGCTGGCACAGAAACAGTTAGCACAACCTTGCGCTATGGCTTCCTGTTGCTCATGAAACACCAAGATGTACAAGGTAAGGCTGTAGGGATGGGGGGCAGGTCACAGACCTTGAATCTCCTCTGAGCCTTGTGCAATGCCCACACCTCTCCCATGTCTCTGAACCCTCACACATGCCCTACAGAGTCAGGGGGACATGCCAGAATGACCAGTCTTTTTTCACTAGACATTAAAACAGTCACTGAAACTGAATAGAAACTGAATTTATTGCTAAAGCGCTTGTCAAAACTCCAGAGGGCCCATCACCTACCTGCTCTGCCAGCCCATTACCTGAGTCTCCTTCTTTATGGTTCCTTTATGATTCTGGAATGAGCAAGTTAAGAGGATTCTGCTCTAGAAAGGTGTACGGACAGTGTTTGTTTCAATGGTCCACATACATACCATAAAAAGTTCCATGTCATACATCTAGCTTACAAATACAGACTAGCTTCCTGATCTGAGCTTCCTGATCTTTCCTCCTGGAAAACTAAACACATTTTCTCTTCACCTGCAGCAAAGATCCATGAAGAGATTGACCGGGTGATTGGCAGAAACCGGCATCCCGTGTTAGAGGACAAAGCCAAGATGCCCTACACAGAGGCAGTGCTCCATGAGATCCAAAGATTCACAGACATGATCCCCATGGGCCTGGCTCACAGGGTCACCAAGGACACCAAGTTTCGGGATTTTCTGATCCCCAAGGTACTGTCTTGCCCAACCTAGAGAGAGCTCCAACCCACACCTGGGACCCTGATACCTATTCCCATTAGAAGACTGATAGCCCCTGTCTCATGCCTTCAATCAAGGACTTCCTTAACAGCAGTGTTGGTTTAGCTGTTCCCCTCAAAATCCTCATTCCTATGTCTCCCCTACATTTTCTGCTGCAAGGAAGTCAATTCCTTGTACCAGAAACTACCTGTCAAACCTATTTCCAATAGAACTTGTTCCTTAGGGACAAGAATCTCCTGTTCCCCAAATATCCTGCCCAGGAGTATATAAACCCCAAGTCTCCCAAGCATACTGTCTCAGGGAATGAAAACCTGCAAGTCATGAGAGTCATGATCTGCATACTTCTAACTTCATATCCCAAAGATAAAGATCCTCAAACTTCAACACCTTCCTCCCACAACATCTTGCTCCAAAGGGCACTGTCCTGTCACTCACACATCCATTCTCAATAAACATGTATCCTTAACACCCCCAGAAACTTCCCATTACTGGCAAATTAACTTCATATCCTCCATAGCTCCTGTCTCTGAGGACCACAACTCCCATGCTTCCCATATAGCTTCATCTGGGGCACTCTAAATTTCCCTTCTAATATTTCTGTGCTTTCAGACAACTCAACTGTTAACCCATGTATCAGTTGCCCTTTCTTCTCCCTGGCAGGACACTGAAGTGTTCCCTGTCCTGGGTTCTGTGCTGAGAGATCCCAAGTTCTTCACCAATCCTGATGATTTCAACCCTCAGCACTTCCTGGATGAGAATGGGCAGTTTAAGAAGAATGATGCTTTTATGCCTTTTTCCATTGGTAAGAGTCCAGTGCTTTCTGCAAAGCAACTTCTCAGTCCAATAGAGGCAGCTCATCCCAATTCCCCTCTCTGAGGTGCATTCTAGTATCCTCCAGCTAGGAAATCCCTCTTGGAATCTACTTCCCAGACAAGCAAATGCAAACTCAGTAACTCCTAAACACCAAATATCTATACTCAGAAAGAAAGGATGATTAAACCCTTTTCAGAGATACATAAAATCAAGGCTCAGAGTGAGTCAGAGATCTTTGCCAGGGACACAGTCAGTTCTTCAAACTCATAGAAAGAAGTTGACAGCACAAAAGCCATAGAGGTGGGAGGGGGGTATCTAAACTTTCCATTTCTATAGCCTGGTATGCATCTCATCCACTTCGTATACATGGAAAGTGGAGGGTCAGAGAGCACTAGATCTTTGCCTCAAGGTCTCTGAGACCAAAATATTATAGCCTTCCTCCCTTGGAGAATACAACGGGGCATTTGGAATTGGGAGCAGAGGACAGCGAAGGTTTCCTTCACCACTGACACTCCTTCTCTTCAACAGGAAAGCGGTACTGTTTCGGAGAAGGTCTGGCTAAAACGGAGCTCTTTCTCATCCTCACTTCCCTCTTGCAGAACTTCAGATTCAAGTCCCCACAGGCTCCCCAAGACATTGATGTGTCCCCCAAATGCGTGGGCTTTGCCACTATCCCACGGAGCTACACCATGAGCTTTCTTCCCCGCTGAGTTAGGGCTTTGCCAGGCAAAGGGAGAGAGGAAGAAATAGTGTTCGGGGGGTAGTGCCAGCGTGTAATAAAGGCTGTTAAGTAAGAGGGCTCATGGATAGAGTGAAAATATGAGGAGAAAGGAAGGAATAGGATGGATAAAAGTGGGAAAAGGAACAGAACAGTTTGCTCACTTTACTAAAGACATGATATTACTAAAGATGTTTAAAAAATAAAGGTGTGCATGTATCAAATCCTAAAGATGAATGCAATTATTATTCATAAAAATACCTTAATTAAAAGAAAGAAAGAAAACATGGATGAAAGGAAGGGGACAGCAGGTATTAATTGAGCAACCCTGCCCAAAAAACATCTATGATCTCCTCACTTAATGCTCAAAAATCCATGCAAGTGGTACAGTATTACAAATGACAAAGTTGAGACTTAGAAGGTTTAAATCTCTAAGTGCTCACAGAATGTAAGAGGCTAGCAAGTACTTGAGCCCAAATTGTGCCCATAGTCCTCAAAGAATAATCTTGAAACTTATTCTTTTAAACCAAATAAAACCACAAAAATCTATCTTTTTATGAAATCTGAGCATCCTTGTCCAGGGTTTTCAGAGCCCTGGCAGGCAACTGATATGGTCTCCTTCCTTCACACTTATCCACACTCTCATCTACTCATGCACACCACGCACTTTAGGGTATCACTGTCTGTGCCCCCATCAGGATATGCCATGGTTTTTGTCTCAATGCAGACTAGCAAATGGGAATCAGACTTCTTAAAGATATATGTGAAAAATCTTAACATTTCCTGAAAAGCAATAGCTTTGTATTAGCACATAACCATGGGTACGTATATGCAAGAGTACGGTTGCATTTTCTTATCAGGGAAGACATAAACATGAATGCAGTCATTGGTTTCTGATGATTAGGTTCTCACTGTTGGTTCTGGGATCTGCTGAATATTGTCACCAATATTTTCAGAACCAGAATGCTCAAATATTTAATGTAAATTCCCTTTTAAGTGGTATCATTGAGTATAAAATCTAAATTCCTATTTTCATCAGCCTATAATCTCTGTTTCTTAAACTAAGTACTATACACATAAACACAATCATGCACCACACACACATATATAAACAAAATTTGTTGCACTTTAATAACTGGTGATTAAGATTAAGGCATGTACCCTGAACAAGGCAAATTTTATAATAGTGTTTTTCTAATATTTCTCAATTTTCATTATTATATCTTACAATGTAAGATCCCCTACTGGGCTGCTTCCTGAGCATCAAAGCTGGCAGAAGGATGAACCCATAGATTCGAAGCTGTATTATTACCAACATTCTAGTTAACTACCCAACATCAAAGTCAAATCACCTTGATCTACTTGCATGTCCACCTAAAAGGCTTCTGGAAATCAACTCATGGAATCTTGGAATTAAGGAGTACACAACTGTGGATCCTAACAATGCTGAGTCTAAACTTCAGAATCTCAGATTGTCAAGAAACTATAATTTACAATCTTTAGATCACTGATGGTTGGAACTCTTGGTGATCACAATTTTATCATTTTATCCTGTATGCACCATTGGGAATTGCATTCCAAGCCCTCTGTCATGAAAAACTTCAGTCCTCTTACCTGAATGTTCCTTTTGAGAGAGGCAAGAAAGGAAGGAAAGGCTAAGGCTAGCTGAATTCTTCTAATGACACATACCTCTGGGGATAAGATACAGTGTCTAGCAAGTCTGTCATGGAAGGAGAGAGAGAAGAGGAGGGAAATAATTATCAAAACCCATAATCTCTTTACTTGGAGAGAGAAACCAGGATTTCCTAAAAGCATTATCAAGGGTGATGATAACTCATATTCTAGCCACTGATTGTACTAAGTTAGCCAAGGTACCATAGCTGTTGTGATCAATTGATCCTCTTTGTATGCCACTAGTTAGATTGCCTGTGAGCAGTAAATATTATGATAGTCCAGTACCAAGAATGGGGTTCCAGGGCAAATAGGCTGCAACCTCTCATCCCTGATAAATAGAAAGAGTAGGATTCCAGAACTAACTCAAAAATCAAAATCCAGCTACATCTAGAAAAC
This sequence comes from Cuniculus paca, assembly GCA_004365215.1. Lineage (NCBI taxonomy): Eukaryota > Metazoa > Chordata > Mammalia > Rodentia > Cuniculidae > Cuniculus > Cuniculus paca. The sequence continues at coordinate 16,830 of RJWT010006228.1, forward strand.
AGCTCTGAAATGTAGTCATTACCTAAAGAGGTCTTGATACTAGGAATAAAACTACCTACCTTAAGCAACTTTCAAATCTCAATGCAGAAAACAAATAAACAAAAATAAAAATAGAAAATGAAGGCTAGGTATGGTAGTGCATACCTGTAATCCCAGGACTTGGGAGGCTGAGGCAGGAGAATTGCTGTGAGTTCAATGCCAGTCTGGGTTATATAGTGAAGTCAAGGTCAGCCTGAACTACATGTTGAGACCCTGGCTCAAAAGAAAAGAAAGAAAAGAAAAGAAATAGAGTGACAAAGAAAGAAAAAGAAAAAGAAAAAGAAAGAAAGAAAGAAAGAAAGAAAGAAAGAAAGAAAGAAAAGCAAGCAAGCAGAAGCAATGTAAAGCACTTGATTTAAACAAAGCAAGCCCTTAGGACACTGAGCTGAAAGAAATCAAAAACCTTCCACTTGAATTTTATAAAATGGTAGCAGCAAAAGCAGGTGAATAAATCCCTTGATGAAAATAAAGCACACAGGGCTGGGGATTTAGCTCAGTGGCCTAAGTGCCTGCCTGGCAAGCACAAGGTCATGAGTTCAATCCCTGGTGCTGCAAAAAAAAAAAAAAAAAAAGAAAGAAAAGAAAAGAAAAAATATGCCGGGTGTGGTGGCTCACACCTGTAATCCCAGCACTCGGGAGGCTGAGACAGGCGGATTGTTGTGAGTTTGAGACCAGCCTGGGCTACAAAGTGAGCTCAAGGCCAGCCTGAATGGCATAGTAAGACCCTGTCTCAAAAACACAAGGGCCGGGGATCTAGCTCAGCGGCCTAAGCACCTGCCTGGCAAGCACAAGGTTGTGAGTTCAATCCCCAGTGCAGAAAAAAAAAAAAGAAACAAAAGAAAGCACACAGGTAGCTAAAGAGATGATTATTATAAATGAAGAAAATGATCAGAACATTAGTGAATCTAGATTTTAGAAAATGGAGGAGCTGTGCTGGGATGCAGCTCAATGGCTCAGTAGCTGCCTCACAAGCATGAGGCCCTGAGTTGGATCCCACTACCAAAAAAGAAAGAGAAGAAAGAGAAAGAAAGAAAGAAAGAAGGAAAGAAAGAAAGAAAGAAAGAAAGAAAGAAAGAAAGAAAGAAAGAAAGAAAGAAAGAGAAAGAAAAGAAAGAAGGGAATTTAGGGAAACCATGGATGCCCAACATAAGATGACATAAAGCAAATACAAATAAATATCCAGAAGATTAAAAATTCTATTGAAAGTGTATGCAGCAGAATCAACCCATGTGAAGACAGAATATCACATTTAGAAGACAAGGGTGTGGTCGGTGTTCATCAAATGAGAGATTTCTTAAAAATAGCAAAGTGCCATGAAAAATTAATCCAACAGCTGATAAATGATACAAAGAAGAATAATATAAGACTGATTGGAGTCAATGAAAAAATTAGAAGACAACATAAAGGACATAAAATCTGTTTACAGAAGTAATAGTAGAAAACTTCCCAACCATGGAAAAAGAATTTGACATACAGATACGTGATACAAATAGAACCCAAATTAGCCATGATCATGGAAAACCACACCAAGGCATGTAAAAGTCAAAATTCCAGAAATTCGACCAAAGGACAAAATAATAAAAGCTGTTAGAGAAAAGAAACAAATCACCTATAAAGAAAAGCCCATCAGAATCACAGCAGACATATTAACACAATCTTGAAGTCAGGGAGAGCTTGGAGTGAAGTACTTCAAGCCCTACAAGAAAATAACCTCCAACCCAGATTGTTATACTCTGAAAAATTGTCTCTCAGAATTGATAGAGAAATAAGATACCTCCATGATAAAGAAGTTCATGACCACCAAATCAGCACTCCAAAAAATTCTGAAAGATATTCTAGAAAGATACAATGAAGACACCAGCTCCAATAAGCTCAACAGAAGAAATCCACCAGGCAAGGAAAGCAATTAAACAGAAAGGAAAGAAAGGGAACCAACAACAGGAAAATAATACAAGGAGAAGGCAATGCATGCCAGTTATAACCAACAATGTGAATGACCTCAGTTTACTAGGCTCAGTCTTTAATAGTCCACTCCTTCTCAAACTGGCACCTGATTAAACACTGACAATATGGCGGGTGCTCACTGGATTCCTAATCCAAATGTTTCCTGCTATGTGGAAGGAATCACTTTTCGAGTAAAATCCTATACTATTTTTACAGTTCACAATAGGATGGGCTTTTTCTTAGCGTTAGCACTGCTGGCCTTGTCTATTGATTTTCCTTGGAGCTCCTAAAAGTGGATGCTTACCTTGGTTTGTAGAGACAGCGTTCCCTCCCTGGAAGCCAGAGTGGGCTTCCAGTCTGCTTCATTTATTTCTCTGCATTGTGATACCTGTCTCCATCTTCTGTAGCTGCTAGTTCCTTTCCAATTCCCAGAGATCTACTTTCTTCTTCTTCTTCTTCTTCTTCTTCTTCTTCTTCTTCTTCTTCTTCTTCTTCTTCTACTTGCCAACTTGTTATTTTCTGGGTATTTAAGCTCTGGGTATTTTTCTGTTGATCACTACTCTAACCTTTTGGTTCTCCTTTTCCCAATGAGATTTAGTCTATCACTTGTGCATAGAAGAGGATGTTTAGGAATCTCTTAAGTACCACCTGCAATGCTGTCTTAGTGGCTATGAATATTTTTAATTTATCTTTATCTTGGAATGCCTCTATTTTCCTTCAAAGATAACTTTGCAGAATATGATCATTTAATTTGCCAATAATATTCTACATATATATATATTTAAAGTATATTGGGTGGTACAAAAAAGTATATGGGATAGTCGTACACAAATGAACAAGATCTTTGTTGCAACTTAATACATAGGGTATACCCCTATTTACTAAAGCAAATCACTGGGATTAGTGTACAGAAAATTTGTTCTTTTGGTTCTATCACTAACAAAGGCACATCATGAATGTACATTGACTTTTAGGGTACCATATTGTTAAAATTAGATGGCTTACACTGAATAAATGAATGCATTTTATTGGTAACAAATTTCATTACATTTACCAGTTTTCACATAGGTGGATACAGATTTTCCATTTTTCAGTCACTCCAGGTGGATATCAGTTTTATATTCAAACTTTTAATACAGTTTTTGAGCTTCATGTGACTGAATTTTTAATCTTTCTGTAGAATACATAATGTAAATGAATATATTATGTGTGTATCTTTTCTTCGGATGTAAGATTTCATATAAACAATGTAACATAGGTGTGTAGATAGTAGACCATGGGTGGAACTAACTTCTATGTAAGAATATAATTCTGGACTTAATTAATCCAAACCTATGTTGTGCCTGTGTGCATACCCAATTAAACACAGGAAATAAAAAATGTTTTGGGGAAAAAATAATGTTCTTTCAGGGTTTGAAATATGTGATTTCAAGATCTTCTGTCCCTTAGAATTTCTATTAAGACATCTCCTGTTATTCTGACAGGGTTGTCATTGTAAGTAACTTTTTCTTTCTAATAGCTTTGAATATTCTTTCTTTTGCATTTTGGGCAACTTGACTGTATGTCATGGAAGGGATTTTCTGATCTTGTCTATTTGGAGTCTTAAACGACCCCAGTACTTGAATATTCATCTAATTCCCCAGATTTGGGACATATTCTGCAATTGATTCAATTAATATGTTTTTTCTGTCATTCTGCTTCCAAATGTTCCTCAGATATTATTATTTCTAAATTTGTTCTGCCAGAGTTGTCTAGGAGCTCTAAGATAATCTTCCTTATTTTTGTTTTTCTTTCATTATTACTGACTGAATATTTTAGTACACTCACCTTGTATTCAAGTCCTACTATCCTTTCTTCCACTTCATCTGACCTACTGCTGAGACTTTCAGTTGAGGGTTTTACTTGACTTATTATTTCCTTTCATGACTTCTGTTAGGTTCTTCTTCAGAATCTCTGTTGTTTACCTCACCCTTCATACCTTGTATGTTTTTCAGTTCTTTAAGCTATTGATCATTTTACTAATTGATTCATTCAGCTGCTTATTTGTATCTTTTATGATTTTATGAATAATTTTAAGTTTCAGTTCCTAAACTTTTTTGTCCCTAGAATTTCATACATGTCAATATCCATGGAAGCAGTTTTTAGGAACTTGTGAATTTTTGTGGGGCTTTGTTACCTTGTTTCTTCACGATTCTTCTGTTCTTGTGTTGAAGTCTGCAGACCTGTTGGGATGAATATATCATCCTCAAGTTTGTGGAGATGTTTTTAGAGAGTGGCTTTCTCTTTCTGATATTCCTTAGGCTTTGGTTGTGTCTCAGTGTGTGACAGTAGCCACTCAAACATTTCAGTACACTAAGTTCAATTCCTATTCCTGTTCTGCAGGGAAACCATAATTAGCAGTACTACCAATGACTAAATAACCAACCACTTGGCATTAAAAGTTCTCAACTACTTCATTAGGCAAGGGAAAAGGGACAGTGATAATACAGGATAGGCATGGAAAAAAGGAAAACTAAAATTGGTTTTAATGATAGCATTTGTATACAAGACTAGAAGGGGAGACAAGGGAGGTTTGATGGAGTGTGAGAGGTGATAAAAAGATAGAATAAAAAGGAAGGAAATAAGAAAATGTAATTGAAAGGTGAGAGAGTATAAAGAGAGATTAAATCAAATTGATTAACAAAGACACAAAATTAGAAAACCCTATTAAACAAACCTTCATGTAGGAGAATATAGCAAAACCAGATAAGACACAATAGAAGCATAATTAATTACTAACATTTATACACAGTTATGTTTTCTCTCTCTCTCTCTCTGTATTTCTCTCTCTCACACACACACACACACACACACACACACAACTGGAATCAAAGAAACACAGTTCCAATATTTCTTTGTTTGGGGTATTTTTACCAGAGACATTAATTATCCCCAGAATTGTATCATTAGCATGGCCTGTTTTTTTAAAATGGTCATGTAGGGAGGGAAGGAAAAAAATGGTGCTGAAGTGAGTTCCAGCAACTCAGCTTCTCCAGTAGAAATTGTCTAGAGTCTTGAAAATGGTAGTGTGGAAAATAATCAGAAAGGAATTTACCCAGGAATCAGAAGGGAACTAACAAAAGAAGGAGGAAAGGATTAAAAGACACAGAGGAACTAGAACACATCATAGATAAAAGATAATTCTCCACCAACCACACAGCTGAGAGTCTGTGCCCAGCTGCCATTCTGGAGACAAAGTGAAACTAAACCCACACCAGGATGGAGAGAATCAGTGGCACTTGGAACCTGCAAGGAAAATGTTGAATACTGCTTTCAGAATGGTCTTCCATTTCTGAGTGACCATCATAAGCCAGTCTTGTAACTTATACACTTGTGTATCTTGTGTTATATCTGTTTCTCTAGTGAAAAACTGACTGATACATATGCCCACCAATATATTATACATGTATTATTTGACAGCATTTCTTCCTTCTCTCATTTATACAGCTTTCTTGTGGTAAAATAGATGCAATATAAAATTGGCCATTTGCCAACAAATACATGAATGGATGTTTAACATAACCATGCGTTAGAGAAATACAAATTAAAACACCGAGTTTCCATCTTACCCAAGAAAGTGTGGCCATTATCAAGAAATCAAATACTATCCATTTCCAAATACTGACAAGGCTGCAAGGAAAAAGAAACCCTTCTACATTGTTCATGGGAATGTAAACCAGGAAAATCACCGTGGAAATCAGTGTGGAGATTCCTCAAAGAACTAAAACCAGAAATTCTCTTAATCACGGTTGGTCCCCTTGGCATCTGAGTACACACATATATCATATGGTTTTGAGGAATGACTCATACCTGCAAACCAACTGGTCACACTTTGACAGAATTGAAATTTATCAATATAGATCACTAAGTGGTTTCAGCTCCCTAACAATATTAAGCCCTCCAATCCATAAATATGGAATATCTTGCCATTTATTTAGGCTTTCAATTGTGTTCAGTCATATTTCATAGTTTTCAATCTATTAATCCTTTGGTTATGTTTATTCTTAAGTATTTAATCCTTTCAGATGACATTATGAATGAAATTTTTCTTTATTTTTCGATAATATGCCATACATAGATACAGAAGAAACTTTTATGTGGCTCTTGCAAAAAAAAAAAAAAGCCCTGCAATTTTGTTGAATATACTTGTACTTTTTCATGGTGTTTCTTTGGAATTTCTACCTCTCCTAATTATTTTAATTGACCTTTATTTCTTTTATTGTTATAGCTACACCTGTCAGAATTATGTGAAATAGCAGTGTTAAAAGTAGAAATATTCACTTTCTTCCTGATCTTAATGAGAAATCCATAGTCCTTCTCCACTGAAAGTTCTATACATTGCTATTGAGATTTAATAATCATTATTTTTTAACTTGAGGAAATTTCACTCTATCTCAAGTTTACTTAGTGTTTTTATAATAAAAGTGTTGGCTAGGGATATATCTCAGTGGCACAGTGCCTACCTGGCAAGTGTGAGGTCATGGATTTTTTATTTCTGGTAACAAAAAAAAAAAAGGAAAAGAAATAGTAACATAATGAAAGTGTTAGATGAGTGTGTTTGAGAAGTTGTGCCTGCATCTTCTAATCTGTTCCACTGATCCTCAGGTCTGTTTTGTTGCCAGTACCATGCTGATTTTATCACAGTAGTTTTGTAGTATAATTTCAAATCAGAGATTGTAATGTCTCCTGCCTTGTGTTTGTTGCCCAGAATTGCTTTTGCTATTCTGGGTCTCTTCTGGTTCCAAATGAATTTCAGGAATGTTTTTGCTAGTTCTGTGAGTTTTGCTCATGAAGTCTCTGCCTACACCTATGTCTTCAAGATTTCTGCCTACTTTGTCTTCCAGTAGATTTTGGTATTTTGGTAATGATATTTTGATTGAGATTGCACAAAATCTGCATAACGATTTTGGGAGTAGGGCCATTTTCACTATGTTGGTTCTTCCTATCAAAGAGTAAGGGGTAACTTTCCATTTTCTAATATCCTCTTCAAACTCCTTTTTCAGAGTATTGTAATTTTCAATGTATTGATCTTTTCCTTAGTTTTTTAGATTGATTCCTAAGTGTTTCTCTCTTTTTTTATGCTATTGGGAAGGGAATGGTTTCCCTAATTCCTCTCTCAGTGAGTTTGTTGCTAGTGTACAGGACTGCTATTGATTTTTGTGTTGACAGTGTATCCAGCTACACTACTGAATTTGGTTATTAAACCTAGAAGTGTTTCAGTAGAATTTTGGGGGTCTTCTATGTAAAGTACCATGCCATCTGCAAATAATGATAATTTAACTTCTTCCTTTCCTATTCTTACTCATTTATTTTTCTCTCTTGTCTAATTGCTCTGGTTAATGTTTCCAGAACTATGCTGAATAGGAGTGTTGATAGTGGACATCTTTGTCTTGTACCTGATTTTAGAGTGAAAACTTTCCACTTTTGACTGTTTAGTGTGATGTTTGCTGTTGGTGTGTCAAACATAGTTTTTATCAGATTGAGATAAAGACCACCTATTGCAACTTTCTGTAAGGTTTTATTATGAATGAGTGTTGGACTTTCTCAAGTACTTGTTCTGAACCTATTGAAAGCCACTGGTTTTGATCCATGTTCCTGTTAATATGGTGTATTTAATTTATTTATTTGCATATGTTGAGCCATCCCTGCATCCCTGGGATCAGTCTTTCTTGGTTATGGTGTATAATCTCTTGCTGATTTGCTGAATTCTGTTTTCTAGTATCTTGAGGAATTTTGCATCTATATTCATCAGGGAGATTGGCTTGTAGTTCTCTTTTTTGGTTGGATCCTTTTCTGGTTTTGGTATCAGAGTAATGCTTGATTCCAGGAATGAATTTGGGACTCTTACTTCCCTTTCTGTTTCATTAAAGATTTTGTGAAGTAACAGCATTATGGCTTCTCTAAATTTCTTGTACAATTCAGCAGTGAGTATGTCACATCTGGTCTTTTCTATGCTGGTAGGTTTTTTTTTTAATAATCTTTTATTTTAAAGAAAATAAAACCAAGCAAAATAAAAAAGAATAAAGTCAATCAAAACAAAACAGTGTAAATGATACAGAACTTCAAAAGAGGACAATAGTAAATTCAAAATGGCTACAATAATATATCTCATTATCTTTCAAATAACCACCCATGCCATCAGACATAATAAAATCAAACAATACAAAACAGAATAAAGCAAAGCAAAACAAAACAAAACAATGAAAATGATACAGGACTTTAAAATGAGATAATAGGAAATTAACAATGGCAAACACCTTTAGAAGGACATTCCCCATAAATTCTATATTGCATGTTGTTATCCTCTAAATAGAAGATAACATTACCAGCTTTAGGCCTGCAAAGTCAATGAAACACTAAACACCGCAAGCATTAAGTTGTATTTTACTTCAATAGCTCTCATCCCAGCCTGTGTTTCTCTGAATCAACTGGTCACCTACAGAGCAGGAGGGTACCCTGGATCTTCCTATCTCCCAGCACACATGCCCAAAGGGGCTGGCATCTCCTTCTCCTCCCTGCAGCCCACAACTGGTGCTGACTCATAGGAAGGGGCTGGCTTCTTGTTCTCTTCCCTGTGGCCCACAAATGGTGCCAACTCACAGGAAGTGGTCTATTTTGGAGAAAATTTCATGTACAGCTGGAAAGGATATGCATTCTGATAGCACAGGGTCAGACATTCTGTAGATACATATTAAGTACATTTGTTTATAGATTTGGTTCAGTTCTGATATTTCATTGTTGATTTTATTGTCTAGTTAATCTGTTCATTTGTGACAGTGGAGCATTGAAGTCTCCCATTACAATTGTGTTACTGCTTATTTGATTTTTCACATCCATTAATATTTGTTATATATAGCTGAGTGCATGGGTATTTGTTGCATACATAGTTATGATTGTTTTCTCTTCCTCTTGGACTTATCCCCATACAAGTATGTAGTGAATTTTCTTAATCAGTCTTGGTTTGAAGTTCATTTTGTCTGAAATACAATAGCTACCCTTGTTTTTTTTGGTTCCTGTTTCATGAAATATTGTTTTCTGTCCTTTGACTTTCAGTCTATGAATTTCTTTTTTAATTAATTGTGGTTCTTGTATGCAGAATATTGTTGGATCTTGCTTCTTGGTTTACTCTGCCAGTCTGTTCCCCTTTATTGGTGAAATAAGAGGACTAATTGATGGTTATAAACATCTATATATTGACATCTTGTCATGTTATTTTCCTGTTATTTTTTCCCTTTTTTATTGACATCTTGTCATATTATTTTCCTGTTATTGGTTCCCCTTTTTTCTCCTCTGTTTAATCGTTTGCTTTGCCTGGTAAATTCATTCTATTGAGGTTAATGTATTTGTAGCCCTTGTTGTCTCTTTCCACAATGTCATTAAGAACATTTTAGAGTTCTGCTTTGGTGGTCATAAATTTCCTCCGATGTTGTTTGTCATCGAAGTATGTTACTTCCCCATCAATTTTGAAAGAGATGCTTTGAAAGAGATCCTTGGTTGAGGATTCGTTTAGAGTGTCAAATACTTCACTCCAAGCTCTCCTTTACTTGAGGGTTTGTGTTGAGAAGACAACTGTGATTCTGCAGGCTTTCCTTTATGCATAAATTGTTTCTCTTCTCTAATAGTCTTTATGTTTTTAAATATATTTTATTCAAAAAAATGAAAGAAAGAAAGAAAGAAAGAATGAAAGAAAGAAAGAAAGAAAGAAAGAAAGAAAGAAAGAAAGAAAGAAAGAGGAGGAGAAAAACTGCAACAAAATTTTAAAGCACATGTATCAGGAGTTAACAATGGTACATGCATTATGCATTGTCATTCCCAAATCATTCCCGCAGGGCATAAGATATCTGCCTTCAATTGTTCCAAAAATACCACTACAAATCATTTTCTTCAGTGAACTCAGAGAAATTAGTAGTGTAACTATCTTAACTATTTTATATATATATATAAACATACACATATACACGTTTTTCTTTCATTTGTTAGACTAATGAAACAATATGATGTTTACATATCTGTGTCTTATTTTTTCACTGAGTATCTTCTCCAGGTACATCTGCTGACATAAGTGTCCACTTTATCATTCTTTATGGCTGAGTAGTACTGCATTGTAAAAAAGTAACACATTTTTTAAATTTTTTTTAAATTTAGAGAATAAAACAAAACACAACAAAACAAAACAGAACAGAGTTAAGCACAACAAAGAATATCAGAACAGAACATTGCAGACAATACAGGTCTTCAAAACATAATGACAGGAGATTAACAATGGCTACCCTAGTGACTCTTGTTTTCTTCAAAATGGTTGTTCATACATTCACACACAATAAACTTAAACAAAACAAAATAATATAAAACCAGATAACACAAAAGAGGGAAAGTATTACCAGCCTTCAAATCAGACAACAAGAAATCAACAATGGCTACCTTAATGCCCTTTGTTTTCTTCAAAAAAGCTGTTCATATCTTCGCATATATTGAAATCAAATAGTAGAAAACAGACTTAAACCAATGAAATCAAAGAATAAAAGAATTATTAGGATTTCAGAACCTTTCCCCCATATTTATCAGGGATTTTGTATCTTACTGAGTCTTTCAGCTTCTTACACTAGGGAGTCATTGTGGTGTTTACATATGTGAGTTTGATTCATTTCACTTATAAGTACGATCTCAGGTCACATCCATTTACCTATAAAAGCCTCAATGTGATCCTTCTTTATGCTGAATAGTACTCCATTCTACAAAGTACCACATCTTTTTTATCCATTCCTCAATTGATGGGCATTTGGGTTGTTTCCAAGATTTGGCTATTACAAATTGTGCTGCTATAAACATGGGTGCACATATATCACTGTGGTAAGATGATTTCACTTCTGGGAATATACCCAGAAGCGGAATAGCTGGGTCAAATGGACTTCCAATCCTAGCTTTTTGAGGAACCTCCAGACTGATTTCTACAGTGGCTGCACCAGTCTACACTCCCACCAACAATGGAGAAAGATTCCTTTTTCTCCACAGCCTCTCCAACATTTGTTATTGGTGGTTTTCTTGATTCAAGCCATACTTTCTGCAGTGAGATGGAATCTCAGAGTTGTTTTAACTTCCATTTCTCTAATGATCAAGGATGCTGAACATTTTCTCTTGTATATATTTGCCATTCATATTTCTTCAGCTGAGAAGTGTGTTTTCATCTCAGATGCCCATTTTTGAATTGGATCATTGAATATCGGGTCCTGATTTTGTTTAATTCTTTATATGTTCTAGATAGAAGACCTTTGTTTGAAGGACAAATGACAAAGATTTTTTTCCCTTTTCCTGGGTTTTCTTTTCACTCTGTTGCAGATTTCTTTTCACATACAAAAGTTTTCAATAAGATAATATCCTACTTGTTAATTCTTGGAAGTGTTTCCTGTGCAGTTTGGCTTTTGTTCATGAATTATCCACAAACCCCTATGTATTGAAGACTTCTACCTACTTTGTTCTCCAGAATATTTAGTGTTTCTGTTTTAATCTTAAGATCTTTGATCCATTTTGACTTTAGTTTAGTACATTGTGATAGGCTTGGGTCTAGTTTTAGTTATCGGCATATAGAGAGTCAGTTTTTCCAGCACCACTGATTAACAGGCAATCTTTCATCCAGTGAATGTGATTGGCCCCTTTGTCAAAGATAAGATGGCTGAGTGTGTTTGTACTTCAGGTTATATCTTCTAATCTATTCCATTAATCCTCAGGTCTGTTTTGATTCTAGTACCATGCTGATTTGTTTTGGTTTTTTTTAAAGGGAATAGAACAAAACAAAACAAAGCAGAACAAAACAAAGCAAAAGAAAACAGGATAGAGTCAAACATTCAAAACAGAACACTGCAAGCTCAACAGGTTTTCAAAACATAACAACAGGAGATTAACAATGGTTACCCTAATGTCTCTTGCTTTCTTCAAAATGGTTATTCATACATTTACAGACAATAAACTCAAACACAACAAAGTAACATAAAACCAGATAAAACAAAAGAGCATTACAGGCCTTCAAGTTGGACAACAAGAAACCAGCAATGGTTACCGTAGTGTCTCATTTTTCAAAGGAGCTGTTCCTATATTCTCACACATTGCAATCAAATTGTAGGAAAGGGATTTAAACCAATCAAGTCAAAGAATAAAAGCACCATTGTATTTCAGAACCATTTCTCCATATTTATCTGGAATTTTGTATCTTATGGAGTCTTTCAGTTTCTTACAGTACGGAGACGATGCAGTGTTTACACATGTGTGTTTGGTTTATTTCACTTATGAGTATGGTCTCAAGTCACATCCGTTTACCTATAAAAGCCACAATGTGATCATTTTTTATAGCTGAATAGTACTCCATTGTATAAATGTACCACATCTTCTATATCCATTCCTAAATTGATGGGCATTTGGGTTGTTTCCAAGATTTGGCTATTACAAATTGTGCTGCTATAAACATGGGTGCACATATATCACTGTGGTAAGATGATTTCACTTCTTCTGGGAATATGCCCAGAAGCATAATAGCTGCATCAAATGAGACTTCCAGTCCTAGCTTTTTGAGAAACCTCCAGACTGACCTCCACAGTGGCTGCACCAGTCTACACACCCACCAACACTGGAGAAGGGTTCCTTTTTCCCGACAGCCTCTCCAGCATTTATCATTGGTGGTTTTCTTCATCCTGGCCATT
>RJWT010006229.1:0-22991 GCA_004365215.1 Cuniculus paca
GGGGTTCATATGAGAGAAACCATGCCATATTTAACTTTCTGTTTCAAGACTTATATCTCTTGATATTATGGTCTCAAGATCCATCCATTTCCCTACAAATAACTCAAATTTATCCCTCATTGTGACTGAATAGTACTCCATTGTGTATGGATGCCACTTTTTTTCTCTCCATTCATCACTTATGGGCATGTAGGCTATTTTCCTACTTTACCTATTGAGCTTTTCTAAACATAGGTATGCATGCATCATTGTACTATGATTTTTTTAATTCTTTGAGGAAAAAAAAACAGAAATATAGCTGGATCAAAATGGAATTTCTAGTTTTAGTTTTCTAAGGAATTTCCATACCAATTTCCATAGTGCTTATTCTAGTCTTACATTCCTGCATACAGTATAGAAGGGCTTTGTTTTCCCCACGTCCTTGCCAGCATTTTTGTTTTTGTATTCTTCATGATAGCTGTTTTGACTAGAGTAGAAAGTTTTTATTTTCCTCCCCTTAATGGCTAAGGGCACTAAACATTGTTTTTCATGTACGTATTGGCCGTCTGTACTGCTTCTTCTAAGAGATATCTATTCATTTCATTTGCCTATTTTTTGATTGGGTCATTTGCTTTTGGAGTTTAATTTTTTTTTTTTTAGTTCTTAATATATTCTAGATGGTGGTCCTCTATCAGAAGACTAGCTGGCAAAAATATTTCTCCACATTCTGTAGGTTGTCTCTTTACTCTGTTGTTTGTTTCCTTTGTTGTACAGAGGCAGTTTAATTTGATATAATTCCACTGTTGATTCTTGGTGTTGTTCTCTTGCAACTGTGTTTCTGTTCAGAAAGTCTTTGCCTATGCCTATGTCTTTAAGAATTTTACCTGTTTTATCTTCCAGATTGTTTCTGTTTTAACATAGGCCTTTGATAGATTTCGATTTGAGTTTAGCATAGTGTAAGAGATTTGGGTCTAGTTTCATTCCTCTGCATGTGAATAACCAGTATTCTCAGCACCATTGTAGAAGCTGTCATGCTCTACTATATATTTTTATCCCCTTTGTCAAAGATCAGATGGCTAAAAATGCATGTGTTGTTTCTGTACCTTGTATTTTATTCTGTTCATTTACATGTCTATTTTTGCACCAGTACCATGTTGTTTTTATTATTATAGCTTCATAGTATAATTTAAAATCTGGGATTGTAATGCCTCCCACTTTGTTCTTTTTGCTCAGGATTGCTTTGGCTACTCTGGGTCTCTTTTAGTTTCATATAAATTTTAAGATTTTTTTTTCCTAGTTCTGTGAAGATGTTCTTGATATTTTGATTGCCTTAAACCTATGGTCATTTTGATAATACTAATTCTGCCTATCCAAGAACAGGGGCTGTCTTTCCATTTTATAATGTTTCTTCAGTATCTTTCTTTGAAGTAATACAGTTTTTGATAGAGAGATCTTTCACCTCCTTCATAAGGTTGATTCCTAGGTATTTATTTTTTTGAAGCTACTATGAATGGATTTGTTTTCCTGATTTCATCTTCTATGGACTCATTACTGGTATACAGGAACACTATCAAATTTTATATGTTGATTTCATATGCTGCCAATTTTCTGAATTTGTTTATTAGCTCTAAGAGTCTTCTGGTAGAGTTTTGAGGTCTTTTTAAGAACTTCCATCATCTACAAGTACAGTTTTATTTCTTACTTTCCTATTTATGTCCCTTTTAGTTCTTTTTTCTTGTCTGTTTACCCTGGCTTGAAATTCAAGTACAGTACTGTATTGAAGAGGAGTGGAAAGTGTGAATACCCTGTCCCATTTTTGATTTTAGAGAGGAGCTTGCAGTTTCCTCCACTTAGTATGATGTTGACTGCAGGTTAGTCATTAACTTTTATTAGTTTGAAGTATCATCTTTCTTTACCTGTTTTTGTCAGGGTTTTTTTTTTTTTCCCTCATGAATGGATGTTGGATTTTTCACAAACTTTTTCTGTATCTATTCAGATAATCATGTGATTTTTGTCCTTAATTCTATTTATATGGTTTGTTACTGTCTTGGTTACTTTTTTGTGGTTGTTGAGACAAAATACCTGATGCCCAACATGAAGGAAGGAGAGGTTTATTTCTTCAGTTTGGGGAAGTTTTAGTCCATACTCAGCTGGCTCTAAGGCAGGGTGGCATGGCTGAGGGGCAGCCGTTCATGGTGGCCCACCAGCAACAAGAGCAAACTGGGCAAAAGAGAGGAAAAATCACGCCTCCTTCCCAACCTTACATTGTACGCTAGCTTCGCCCCTGGGTGGGTGCAGCACTCATACCGCTAATCCCAACACTAGACAAGGAAACAACCACAAATGCTAGATTCAGCCATCTCCAAGACTACATGAGGCTTGGGGGGCCACCTAGACACAAACCATAATAGTGACATTCATTGCTTTACATATATTGTATTATTCTTGCATTCCTGGGATGAAGCTGACTTAGTCATTGTGTGTGATATAATCATTTGTTGCATTCTGTTTGCAAGTTACTTTTGAGGATCTTTGCATCGGTGTTCATCAAGGATATTGGCTTCTAGTTTTTTGGGGGTCTTTTTTTGGTTTTTGCTGAGTCCTTGTCCAGTTTTGGTATTGAGGTAATGCTAGCTTCATGGAACAAACTGACAGTATTCCTTCCCGCTCAGTTTCATGGAAGAGTTTGAAGATTATGGGTTTCAGTTCTCTGAAGTCCTAATGAAATTCAGTGGTGAATTCACTGAGCCTTGGGCTTTTATTATTTTGCAGAGTTTTTATTACTGCATCAATTTGATTTCCTGTTATTGGTCTATTTGGGTTTTTTATATCTTCTTGATTCGATTTCTGGTAAGTCATTTGTGTCTAAGACATTTATCCATCTCTTCTACATTCTCCAGTTTGTTGAAATATATTTTCAAAATACTTTGTTACAATCTTATAGATTTCAGTAGTGTTTGTTCTAATTTTACCTTTTTTATTCCTAGTTGTATTGATGTGGGTCTTTCCTTGTTTTTGGAATGTTCAGGTAATGATTTATCATTCTTATTTACTTTTTTAAACTCTGATGCATTGATCCTTTTATTATTTTAGTACCAATTTTTTTATTTTTTTGTATCAATTTTATTGATTTCCATTTTATAATTTATTGCCTTCTACAAATTTTGGGGTTGGATTGCTTTTGTATTTCTTGTGATGCATCATTAGATTATGTGACATTGCTCTATTCTTCTAATGTAGGCACTCACAGCTATAAAATTCCTTCTTAGAACTGCTTTTCTTATGTCCCACACATCCTGATATGTAGTATTGCCATTTTCATTTGATTCTAGGAGTTTTAAATTTTCTTCCCTGATTTCTTCTGTGACCTGTCGATTATTTTGTCACTCTTAATTTCTATTCTGTTATGACCTGATAGGATGCAAAAGATTATTTCAATTCTTTCATGATTACTTAAATATGCTTTCTGCTTGATGGCCTAAAATATGTTCTGTTTCAGGGAACATTCCATAGACTGCTGATACAAGTGTGTATTCTGGTATTTTTGGATGAAACATTGTTAAACCCGTTTGTTCAATAGTGTGACTGAACTATCATTTCAGTCATTTCTTCATTGATTTTTTGTTTGGTTGACCTGTTTGTGAGAGTGAGGTAATGAATTCTCCCACTATGATTGTATTGGTATCTATTCATCCCTTTGTGTTACTGTCACATAGTTTTTATTTTATGAAATTGGGTGTGCTGAATATATATATATATATATATATCCATATATATGTGTATGTATATGTGTATATTATATATCATCTGTATCTATCTTCTTGGTAAATTGCTCCCTTTACCAATATGTTGTGACTTTTTTTTTTCTTGGGGAACCAGAGATTGAACTTGACCTCACGCTTGCCAGGCAAGAGCTTAGGCCACTGAACTAGATCCGCGGTCCTTGTAGTGACTTTCTTTATCTCTTCCAATCAGTTTTGGTTTGAGGTCTGCTTTGTCAGAAATTAGAATACTACTTCTGTTTGCTTTGAGGCTTCGCCTACATGGAGTATTATTTTTCCATTCTTTCACTTTCAGTTTGTATGTTTTTTTATTTTTATGGATGAGGTGTGTTTCTTATGGGTTTGGTTTTTTAATCTGATCTATCAGTCTTGATTGAGGAGTTAAGATCATTTACATTGAGTTTTTTTAAATGAAAAGTATTCACTGATTGCTGTCATTGTATTATTTTTCCAGTGCTAATTCTTTTATTTATTTTTTCTCTTGCTTACTCTCCCAATGAGATGTATTCTTTCCTTTGGGCACGTTGGTGATGTTGGCCTCACTGTCTTTGCTTAGGATCTCCTTGAGTGTTTTCTGCAGGGACTGGTTTAGTGGTCATGTGTTTATTTAGATTGCTTTGTCTGCCACAATTTTCAGTGGAGTCTTTCATTTCCAGGATTTCTCCTTCATTCTGTTTATACCTCTAATTCTTTGCTAAAATAGTCATTAATTTCCTGCATAATCTTTCTTAAATCATTCAGCTGCTTGTGTGTCTAAAGCTCACTGATCATCTTATTAATAAAATCATTGAATTGGTTGTTTATATCTTCTTCAGCTCATTGAACATCATAGTAAATGTTTCATTCAACTTCTCAACTTCTTTTTCTTTAGTTACTTTATTTATTTTTCAAGTTCTTTGGAAATTCATCCATTTTAATACCCATGAGCTCAGCTTTTGGAGAGTTTTGAGTTTTTGGAAGCATCTTGTTGTCTTGTATTGTCATGATTCTTGTGGGGTTTTTTTGTGTGTGTGATTTTTTTTTTCGTTGTTGCTGAATTCTGTGGATCCTTTGGGATAGAAGTCTCTACCACTATAGTATCTCTTTAATGTGTGGGTCTACCCTGTGTCCTTGGCTTTGGGTGTGAGTCAGTGTGCAGACATCTGCTCCCCAATTCAAACAGCTAGATTCAGTCAATATCACCATCTTATGAGGAGAGAACAATTATTGATAATAACCAATACAAAAAACAATTCATACTGGTGTTTCAACACTTAATTTAATACTTGTCTAAAAAATTCTCAACTCTTTCTATAACCCAAGAAAGTGAAAGAGTAATGGTAATAAAGTGTAGGCTAAGAACTAGGAGAAAAAGAAAAAGGGGGAGATATAAAATGAGACAAAATAATATAAAATAAAAATGAAAAAGAGAAAATACATTTTGATGGTTTAATTTTATACCTGAAAAGAAGAGAGGAGATGTTTCAACCGTAGGTTATGTGAGGGAACAGAGAATTAAGAAAGAGTGAAGGAAGTATAAGTATAAATATGAGCATGAGAGGCTTCGTGGAGGTTGGAACTAATTGATCGCACATCTCCACCTGCTGAAGCCCAGTGTTGTAAGACACAGAAGTGACCCTCAGTAAGAGTAAACTGAATGTAGTCATTACAGAAATTAAACCGTTAAACCGTTAACCCGTGCCCACACACTGGGAGTGAGGGAGTCTGCACTCTCGTGTTGGCTGCAGGCAGGTTTGGGAGGTAACCAGCACTCCACCCAATTCTAGTCTTCAGCCTACTGAATTCCGAAGCCTCTATTTTCTTTAGGTTCTTTGGCTGGGCATTTCTTCTGCTGTCTTTAGTGAGTTTTGCCCTGGGTTCTCGGCTAGCCAGGAACTTTCAGACCACTCCCCACCGTCCTTCCCCTCATCCTTGGAACTCCCAAGCACCTTTTCTCAGTTCGCTCAGCTGGCTGTGATTTCTGCAGTCTCAGGGGCTCAGGGTCCTCAGTTCCTGCGGGCTGTATCTTTCCACCCCTGGTGCCCATGTGTCCTCATCACCCAGGGCTTCCAGATTTATCTTCAGTTCTGTGTCTCCCTGCGCCCAGAGCTGGAGAGGCAGGAATGCCAGGTGCCTGCAGCATGGGCAGTGGCATTTGGAGCAAGGGACTTGATGTGTGAGACCCACCCTGCCTCTGGCCGTCTTCTTCCCTTTAAAGTTTCTAGCATTTCACTGGTTGGTGAGTCTCTGAACCTGGGCTGGGCTGCACATTTGTGGACGAGGATTCTGTCTGTTGTTGTTACAGATTCCGGGCTGTGTCCTGGCTGGGAAACCGTGGTTCCATGGGAGTTGGGAACAGTGGCTTCTGGGCTAGGTAGGGTCAGACTACAGCCATGCCTCTGCCTTCTTTTTCAGAAAATTTTGCTCATTCCACAGGGTGCTAAATCTCAGAAGCTGGGCTGGGAGCCACACAGGAGATTTGGGAGTGCGTTTGTAATTTTTTTTCTTTTTTTTGTCTTTTTGAGACAGGGTCTCTGTATGCCATTCAGGCTGGCCTTCAGCTCACTTGGTAGCCCAGGCTGGTCTCAAACTCATAACGATCCTCCTGTCTCAGCCTCCTGAGAGCTGGGATTACAGGTGTGCGCCACCACACCCGGGGGTATTTGTCATTGTTGACACATAGTCTGGTGCATGTCCTGGTAGGGAAATCAGGTGGGTCTGCCACACTGTGAACAACAGTGTCTCCAGATCTATGCTGGGTGAGCCCCTGGGTTTCCGTGTGGCTTCACTTCTTACTGTAACCTTCCCATTTTCTATACTTCACCTCATGGCCATCGTGTTGAGGGTATATTTCGGTGGTTGGTGACTGCACCACCTCCTGTTGTGGTGCCTTGCCTGATCTTGATGGATACCGCGGAGCTGTCCCGTGAATGCTGCTTCAGCTGTGGCACCATGATGAGTACTGGAAATGCAATAAATATTTTCACAGAATTTTGTTTTCATTGTTTACTTAGTAATTCATCTGTGTTAAATATAAGTATATAACTATTTAATATAAATTAGCTTTTTATTAAACATTAATCCTGGTAAACACTTTTTCAGTTATAACAATTACATAAATGTTTCTGTTGAATTTGGCTAATTTTTCTAATGTCCAGACTCATATTCTGACAAACTAATTGATAAGTGTTGGATTTTCACATTTACAAGTAAACAAGGACAAACACATTAGAACATCATGTTTAGGGAGGCTCCTAAGCAGTTTAGAAAATTAGAAGTTTTTATGGATGGCATCAAATTTTTGGTAACAAAATTGTGTACTGGTGGGGTTATTCCCACCAGGCTTTCAAAATATTCTCTGCGTCAGGCACGGTGGTGCACACCTGGTGGTGCACTCTGGGGAATGGAGACTGGAAGAGGGCAAATTCCAGGCCAGCCTGGACAACTTAGCAACTTAGTGAGACCCACTCTCAAAATAAAAAATTTTTAAAAACTGAGTTTGTAGCTTAGTGCAAAGGCTCTGAGTTCAATCCCCGCTACCACACACATACACATGCACACACACATGCACTCTGAATTAAGAGTCCCTTTAAAGAAACAGTATTTGCTTACTCGTTTTTGAATACTGCTTTTACCTTGAATGGACAGATTATGATTTTTTTCAGAAATATATTCTTGGTAGTATACTGCCGACTGCTTTTGTCATGACAGAAAAGGTTAGTAATATTGAATCCTACTTGTATTTTTATGTCATTTTGAAGGTTTCTAACTCTTTGGGTACTTTGCCATGAAATAACTAATTAGCCTCTATATGACTGAGCAGGGGTTTCAAGATCATGCAACAATCCATCCCAAAGTAAAGAATCTTGTAGTTAATTAAGCATACACAAACCACAAAGACTGAAAATAAGGGCATCACTGTCAGCTCCTCTACACCCAGCCTCCTCTTAATCAACCCCCGGTAGAGTTAGGAACTTCCCAGCCAAAGCACTAAACGGTAGCCCCCGCTGTCATCAGTGTATTAAATATTGTGAAAACTTTATATATTTCTTATTTTCAGATACGAGAGAAATTCAGTTTTGATAAGTAGGTGTTCAGTAACCTTTACTTCACCCTCTCTCTAGTCTTTGAACTGATGGTTTTCTGTTTCATAATCTACTTTTTACTCACTGTCACATAAACCTCAAATTGGTGTTTAGGATGCATGCCTTCAATGTTCCTTACAACCTAGAAATTCTTTTATTATTTACAATCTTGTATCTGTACCAGAAATTCTTTTCTCTAGCTTACACTTACTTCTCAAGTATATTGAAAGAATTTCTTTGAACAATTCTGAGCATAGATTGCCAAATAATTTTAAAAATTAATAAATAGATGAAGTCTTGTTCAGATTGCACAGAAGGATTTTGAGATGTTCTTTTTCATTTTCATGTAATATATTTAGTATTTACTAACTGCCAGCAGTAGGTGTAAATGATATATTGAAACGTGAGCAAATCTCTAATATAGAGTTGTATATTTGATGTCATGGCTAAACCATTAAAATAACTAAAATGTGAAACAAACACACCATTTAAGCATAGTTATGGAGTAGAGCTTAGTAATACAGTCCCGGAGTGGAGATGCACACCTGTAATCCTAGCACCCTGGGAGAGGCAGGAAGATAGCAAGTTCAGCCCTAGCCGGGGCAACTTAGTGACAGTGAGACTCTGTTTCCAAAAAGTGAAATAGGACTGGAGATGTAGCGCAGTGTTAAGGCTATGGTTTCAATCCCCAGTATTATTAAAAAATTGTTTTTCTACCTATGGTTGCTCAGTCCTTAACATTCTCAAATAAAATCTAACATGATTTGGTGCTTGATTAGAGATAGCTTAAAGTCACAGTAGAAACCTTTTATTTCATAGTTTAGCCCTATCCATTGTATTCAACTGTAGTTTACTTAAATTTTAGATAACTCTGATATTTACTTAAGACTGCAAAACTTGTAAAAAAAAATAGTTGAAGATATAGTCCTTCCAATCAGCTTAACAGTCTCTAGAATTATCCCTGGGCGTTTTCAGAGATGGGTTAATGCATCATGTCATAGTTACCTCAAACACATTTTCATGTTCATTATAATGATAAATTGACATGGGGCAATTTCTAAAGTGTATAATTATGAATATTGCAAAAAGTTTGTACAATATTAAAAATTACTTTTATCTCAGAACTTTTCTGTGCAATTACTAACAGCTCATATTAATTCAGGTTGCAGCAGTGAAATGTATCTTGTTTATAAGCTTTTCATTTAAGACATTTTTCTTGCTGGGATCATCTCCTAGTGAGAAAGATGTCCAAAGATAATAGCACATCAATTCAAAAGTGTAATAGATTTGAGACCACAACATGCTATCAGCATGAAGTAGTTTATCAGTCTCACTAACATACTGTGTCACAGCTAGAATCATTATATATTTGTTCTTTTGTTTTCACATCAAAATACATAATTTACATCCTGATATTGATTGCTTACTTGGGATACGTTTAATTTTCTTATTTAAAATATTTTCCTTTAAAGTACATATCAGAATTAATTTTAGGTAATAAAAGAAGAGACACTTTAGTGGAAATACGAAATGTTTTCTTTTTGTAAGTGTATAATTTATAACAGTATAAAATTCTTATAATTAAGTTGATAGTGATAATACCTTTATATTAAAAGCAAAATAATAAATGCATTTTGAACAAGCCATGGCCAATACTTAGAAAATTTGTATACACATATGTACTCATGCACAAATGCACATTCCTTCTCTAGTCATATTTTTTTAAATTAATAAAGTTTTTTAAATACAAATAATTGATTACTAGTTTATTAGTGACTTGCTACAGGCATGTTTTATTATTTCTTAACTGTTCTGCCTTTTCCATCAAGCTTGACATAAGCCGTTTTAGTTTTTAGGTCCATTTACTAATTTTCATTCTTAGTGATAGCTTTTTCAAGTACTACTGCTACTGCCTTGGTCATTGAAAAAGTTAATTAAAAACTAATTTTTCTAATACTTTTTACTTCTTAGTACTAGCTAAGTACTCTTCAAGTTCTCTGCTTGCATTCTCAGAAGTATGTTTTAAATTAACTTTTAAAGGATAAAAGAAAACACTTTTTCTATAACTGTAATAGTAAGAATTCAGGGTGGAATTTAAAAATTGGTTTCAGTTATGCTGATGTTCTGTTCCCTCTAGACTTGAGTAAGGGAATTTTTTTCATCATGTTGCCTTGTAGATCAGAGCCTACCACTGCTGTGGCCTCTGTCCAGGTGTGGTAGTACTAACACCATGTCCAGTCGTAGGAAGATCACCTTGGTTGCCACGAATATGACCTCAGCAGTTTTGAAGAAGGAGAGAATTTAGGGAGCATGTGTGTTGTTCAGGAAAAAGTGTTTCTGCTTCTTTTTCTCCTTCATAAAAAGCAGTCATGTAAAGGGAGTACAGAGATTTTATTTATTTGAGTGTGAGTGTGTGTGTGTGTGTGTGTGCGTGTACACAGTGTACTTAAAATATTTAGAATTGGGCTTTCCAGAAGAGTCTTGTAAAGATTGATTAGCCATAGCTTTCCCTCTTACATAAATCTTAGTACGGGTAATAAATTGAGAGCAAAATTTTAGCAAAAAAAAGAACATATAAAAAATTACCCCAGCCAGGGGTGGTGGCTATAGCTACTGCCCTGCGACAGTTGCCCTGTGGTGGACGAGGAGCTGGAGGCCTGAGGAAGCAGAGGCTGGACGAGCTGCAGGCGAAACACAGGGATCCAAACAATGCAGCATGACAGAAAGCGAAGCACAGGGAAGCAGAAATGAGAAACAGTGTCTTAGCCCAAGTTCTGGATCAGTCAGCCCAGGCCAGGTTAAGTAACTTAGCACTTGTAAAGCCTGAAAAAATGAAAGCAGTAGAGAATTACCTTGTACAGATGGCAAGATGTGGACAGCTAAGAAAACAGCAGTTAAATGCAACAAAAGTATTGGACTCTGATGAAGATGAGGATTACTAAGCTAAAAATGGCTAGAGACTGAAACTTAATGCATAATGTCATAGTCACCACGAACATGTTTTCATGTTCATTATAATGATAAATTGACACGGGGCAATTTCTAAAATTCGTTATAATGATAAATTCAATTTCTAAAATTCATTATAATGACAAATTGACACGGGGCAATTTCTAAAATTCTAAGACAAAACTTAAAATCTTTTAAATGTTTACTTTGTTTTGTCTATATGCCTTTTAAAAAAATAAACTTGTTATGCAAAGTGAAAAGAAGAAATTACCCCAGCCAGAAAGGTTAAGGGGGAATAAAATGGCATTATCTGTAAGAAGAAAGCCATGAAACATTTTGGGAATTTGTAAATCCTGTGTAGATTATCAGCTAGACTTATATTTGGCCCAGAAATGCAAAAATTAAATTCAAAGGGGAAGGAGAAGAGAATACCTTGAATGAAGGTATTTGTGAAATAAAAATATCTCCTGGTGAATGTTAGAGATGCACATGAACTTGTAAACACTGTAAGAAATGAAGAACCAAAATAGAATAGACACTGGTATCTCCCACATAAATTAAGAGCCAATAAACACGGTAGATACTTACATAGCAGTGACTTTAGAAAATAAATGAAGTAATTAGGAAAAACAACCAGTTAGAGAAATTAAGAGAGCAAAATAAAAATATTGAAAGTAGAAAAATTACAAGTGTACAAATTGAAAAATGTCATTTAATTCTAAAGTCTGATGGATTGAACCTTGTATTGTACAAATTCCATTTGGTTTGGTTTTGTTGTTTTGTGCTGTGTTGTGTTTTCTTGTTAAAGACTGTTTTACTCAGTTGCTGTGTTACCCAGGCTGTTCTTGAACTTGTAAACCCCCTACTTCCGCCTCTCAGAGTGCTGGAATAATGTCTGCTATCAGACCTACTTCCATTTGTTCTTAATTGACTACTTGAAGTAAACTACCAGCAGTGACTTTGTAAGCAGGAGTCTTTTGAATTGATTTTCTAAAATGCTTCACAATCTTCAAAGGAGTCTTGACGTTAAATCAAGCTAAAAAAACTAATGTGCCTTGCTGCAGTGGTTCTCAAAGTGTGGACCCTGGCCAGCATGCTTTCACCCAGACCTATTATGCTTTAACAAGCCCGCCAGGTGGTTCTGTTGCAAGCTGACACCAAGACGCGCCAATGTAATGCACAGAATCCTCTCTTGATACACTTCCGCTCACATTGGTGCCCTAACCCTCACTATGTGAGTTAATAAACCATCCCAAAACTTGTGATTCCATCATCAGTCAGGCTGAACTGCTTTTGTTTGTAAGCTAAGTAACTGTGGAATGCGTTCTGCAGGTGCTAGCATGGGTGGATTTCTCCCCCCAAACTCACAGTGGACTCTTCAGACTTAGTTCAGGGGTTTTGCAGAGCTTCTGAGAGCCAACATCTATTTAGAGATTTCTCTCAAAATATTTAGTCATTTAAGCACAATAAGTAATTATACTAGATGTCTCTAGATTTTTTTTTAAAGAATAAATTGCCAAAAAGTAGGAAAGCTGTTACACGAATCAAGCCTTAAATAAGAATGAATTATTTTCTATATGGACGTGATTCTTTTAGTTTTCTGTCAAATAGCTGCAAGAAATTTTGTATTTCTTTTCATCATTCTTTAAAGCATGTCATTTAAATAGACTGCTTGTTCAGCTGTTTTATCAGTTATGAAAACATCTCTAAATATTCATTTAACAGATAATCCAGTTGGTTTTAGAACTTAAAATTCTGAATTTGATAGTAAAATTCTAAAGACTGTGATTAGGACAAATGTTAAGGGGTAAAATGCTTATGTGACAGTTAATACTATATCATCTTTTATGTGCATCATTTCTTTCAAATACACATTGACATATTTTGGGCTGATAAACTATCTGATACACTATTTGATAAAGACACACAATTAAAGACTATGAGTAATAATGGACAATAGAGAAAGTAACACACACTAACAATTAAGAGTACCATGATTTTAAAGTGTCTTAAAATGAACTCTAGGTAAACTATCCATTGTTTTGACATGAAGTGACTAAAACTATTCTGAACTCAGTAGTTAATTTTAACTTTCATATATCCCCAGGTAAATTTAATCCACATCTGTGGGATTCATTTGCTTTAGATCTGAAAATGTCATTTTGGAAATGTTGTTTGATGTTGAGGAAATCTTGTGAGACCTTTAATAAACCTCTTAAATCCAGAAACTTATATTTTGCTGAAAGAAAAAGGAACCTGCACCTTATTTTTTTTTAACTGCATAAATGAGAACTTTGGATATTGAAAAGGTTGTAAATTGGGCCAAATATAGCCACTCTTTATTGACACATTGTCTTTAAAATCAGAACATCTAATTTGAAGAAAGCAATTTATATCCTAGGTAACTTTTCATTGATGTGTCTGTAAACATCAGCAAAAAGCAGGACTTCAAGACTTTTTATTTAAACAATTCACATTTAGTTTAATGTAAATTATTCTTTGTCCAATGAAGGATCTAAAAAGAGGGGAAAAAGCATCACATTTTCTGTAGAGTAGTACCTTTTTCCCTATGCAGTGTAATAAATGTTACATGCAACAGACATGTTTTCCCAGGTGTCTGCGTGTCACTAATAAAGCTTTCAGCTGTGCCTTAGGGGCAGGTGCTGCACACCTATTGCTACACACTTTGTATTCAAATTATTTGCTTTGTTAATGTCTAAAAAGGTTTTTAATACTATTTAAAATACTGAAGAAAACAAACTGTTTTCTATGAAGATAACCACCGATGAAATTAAGCTAATTAAAATTTTATTCAGCAGTTGCACACCTTCTGTTTAAATTTTATTTTCTGTCCTAATCTCCCATTGAGGAAATGACTCAAGCCACTTTGAATAATGTTATGACACATTTTCCAACGATGCTTTTCATTGGGTCCCTATAATTTCTAGCATACTAAACTATTTACTCGATATTAGAGAAATAACATGATTATATTAACCCTCTAAGCAAAAGACTAGATTTAACCCATTCCATTCTAGTGACTCAAAGCTTATTATAACCTGCTTAGTTTTGTACTTATTGTGAGGATCTTCTTAGGTAAAGCATCTACTGATTAATTGATTTTATACATGATAACTCAAAAATCTGATTATCTTAGCATTAAAAAAAAATCTTGAAATGGTATGTGTTGTTATGAATTTGAAAGACAAAATCAATTAAAAGTGAAGAGGAGACTGAGGATGTAGCTCAGTGGGGAAACACTTGCCCAGTATGTGGGAGCCCCTAAGTTTAATCTCAAAGACTGCCACAAACAAAACAACAGCAGCAACAACAACAACAAAAATCTAAGAAACAAAGCATATTCACTAAGAGGTTAAGAGGTAGAGTAAATTAATTAATTATTTAATTAAGTTATAAGAAGCAATCCTAAGTGACCTGAGATAAGAGAAGCTAAAAATGGTGACTGAATTTATAGAAGCTATTCAGAATACTGGGTAAGTGCAGTGGATGGGTTGGGTTGGGTTTGGTTTGGTTTGGTTTGATTTGGTTTGATTTTTTTGAGGCAGGGTCTTGCTATGTAATTCAGCCTAACCTTGAACTCACTATGTAGCCCAGACTGGTCTGGAAGTCACAGTGATCCTCCTGCCTCAGCCTCTGGAATGCTAGGATCACAGGTGTGTGCCAACACTTCCAGCTAGTGGAGTATTTAATTTGAGGATAGAGAAAATCAGCAATGACTATGTTACCCTTGCCTCTTCTCTGTTTTCAACACAAAGATTAAAAAGAGGAAGTTGAGCTGGAAGAACACAGAATTTAGTACTCAGGAAATAAGAGAAAAAAATGCTATGAAAAAAGAATGAGGAATCTCTGGCGGTAGAACTCTGGGAGCAGGCAGGCAGGACGTGTAATAAAAAATTACCCAGAGTTCCTCAATCTGAGACCTAAAGGACAGAGATACTGAATAGTGACCAAGAAGGTGGGAATGGGGAAAGCAAGCCCAGTGGAGAATTTCTTCACTGTGCTTACTAAATTTAAGTTTGTGAACTGACCAGTATATAAAGATACATCATAGAATCCCTTAAAAATACAAACTAGAACAAAGAATGGAAGGTGATGAAATGAAGGCAGATCGACAAACCAATGGATCTTCCAATTTACAAAGCCAAAAGAGCAACTATTAATTGTGTTTAATATACAGTAATCCTTCCCGTTTGTCTGTTAGCTGCTGCATAGCATTAGAAGTTAATGATGCAACGCAGTTCCACAGTTCTTGTCTTCTTCTTGTTGTTGTTGTTAAATAGAATCCCCCTCAAGATTCCAAAGCCACAAAGCAACTGTTAGTGTTCAGTGACCTTCTGCACCAGCTGTCTTTGGGGCTTTGAAATTGATTTTCCTCCTTTCAGTCTCTGATAGTCTCTCTTCAAGTGTGCCTCTCGAGTTCATCACCAGAGTGAAAACAGTGGCACAAATAGCTGAGGAACTGGAGGCAGGCATCATGCAGGGCATCATTAGAAACATCAGAACAAAAATCAGCTGGCTTCAGTGTGCTCTGTGTTAAAAAGAAGCTGCTGCTGCTTTATTGCTGAATACAATGGGGTATATTCTGACAGGATTCACTTTTTTATTCCCAAATATGAGGAGTAAAGAAAATTTCTGCCTTTATTCTACAAATCTCATGTGGTTGCCAGGTCAAAACCATATTTTTTGATAGTAATTTTTGCAGAATTTTTATATGCAAGAAGCATATTCCCAAAGCCGTATAACCAAAAAAGAGTCAGAGGATGAGGAGAAACTATTAACACAGGAAAATGGGTGCCTTATAAAGCATTAGATGACAAACTAATTTTCTTATACAGGAAGTTGTTGTATACACCTCATACAAGTTTCAGTATTCACTTTTTCATTAAATATTGGTAGTATTCTGAACATAAGGAATCATTATGTTGGACCTAGAGAAAAGTAAAGGGAAAACTTGGGTTTAAAGATATATTATTAATGATAGGATACAGTTTGCAGGGTTTTATATTTTATGCATTATAATGGAAAGAAAAATATTCTTGGGAAAGATGGCATCCTGTCTGAACCCAAGCATTAACCCATTTCTACCAAATCTGAAATCACATGTTCTCTGCTACAGAAAATTTGTTGACACAGACATTTCCTACCGAATGTGAGAGCTTTTTACATGTACATTTTACCATATCTATAAGACCTATAGAACCAGTCCTCCCACAAATGACATCATGTGTAAATGGTTTCAAAATCCAATAATTTAAACAACATTTACTAATTCTTTATGTATTAGAAAGCCGTATTGAAGACGTATTTAAAAATACAAGCCAGTGGTGATTTGATTCCTCATTCAAAGTTTTATAGTGTTTCTGTACATAGAATGCCCAGACCCTAGTGTGATGCTCTTCTGAGATGGTTGGTCATTTTGACAGAAGGGAAGAAAGCATTATATTAACATCAGTGGCAAAAAATAAAATTACATTCTGTTGTCTCTTGCAGCAACAAAAGTAAATGTATGTGTTAAATAAAATAGAAATTGTTTCAAGATCAAGAATTTTTCAATTATACTAACATTAGTGAATAATATATTTTAGAATATTACATATTTATTTTTCCCGTTTTTTTAAGAGGGGAAGCGGTGCTGGGGATTGAACTCAGGGCTGCACATATGCGAAGGACATGTTCTCCCACTGAGCCACACCCCCAACTCTTACATCTTTGTTTCCAGCAGTATCTCAAAGTGTCACTTTCTTCTAAAAAAATGATAATTTCATAATAGTTCAATCCTGGTATTTCAAAGAGCGTATACTGGTATTATAGATTTGGGAAATTGAAACCAGATATTAGCATCAGTCAGACTCATTGTCCTCCACACAGTGGATATTCACATTTTTATCTTGAGACTAAGGCTGTAATCTTTAAGAGTTCCATTTGAATGCAGATTCAGATCCCATCTCCCATTAAGAAATTAAACTATTTTGAATAAAGCTTTAACACTTTTCAGGTGTGCTTTTCATTTTGGTCCCCACGATTTTCAGATTTACTCACCTTCCTCATCTACAGTGGTTACCATTTTATTTCACACATATTTACTGAGCAACTAGTATGTACCAGAAACTTTTTCAGTCTGAAATAGAGAAAGGAATAATGCTTCATGAAATTTGCATTCTAGTGGGAGAGAACAGGCCTTAGATTTATGTAGTGGGTAATCATTCTTAGCCTATCAATTTAGTAGGCCAGAATTACAGCTTTAGGGTTTTGCTTACAGTTTAGGTCTCATCCCTAGAAACTTTCCTTTAGACATTTCGAGTCCTTCCCTCTCCTACCGCATTGCTTTACATGATGCTCTGAACACAGCAGAGGGCATCTGGTGATTGAGTCTTCTCCACCAGGACATTCAGTTTCACGCTGTCTGTTCCTTCACTGTTAGTCTGTGAATTATTGCTGAGACAGCCTTCACTCCTGTCTGTGAAGACCCTCAGTCCTGGTTGCAAACTTGACTATTTCTATGCTACCTTGAAGCTGTGGAAGTTAAGTCAGCTTCTAAATCATGCTGAGACAGGAATGTCAGCAAGGTTCACTATAACTGCATCACATACACAGTCCCGGCTTGATTCTCTCTAGTATCCAGTTATGTCCTCACCTGTCTGGCTGAGATTTAAGGTCATTTCCCCTACTTTCAGCTCTTCTGCCACATACTCTAGAGTTTTTTCTTCAGAAGCCAGGAACAGGCTCTTCATCCTGGGGTACAGTCCCTCTGCCCTTAGCAATTTGCTTCTGTTTCTCTCTTCCTAACCCTGAATAAAATGGAGAGTTTTTTCCTAGTTTAATGAGAATATTTGTTATATTCTGTTGCTTTCAGGCATTCTGAGTACTTCTCAAATCCTCTGTGTATTTGCTCTCCCCCAGAAGGTCTGTGTAGCGCCATGAGACTATGACAAAGTAATTATTGTGGGCCATGAGCCCACATACCCAATATTGCACAATATTGCTTGTTTCTGTGCACAGGGCTTCATTGGGTAGCTCTCTCGGCTATTTTGTACCCTCAAAAATGGCAGAAAGAGCCTCAGCCTTCTTGGGAGTCTTGTTACCTTCCCAGCAGGCTGCCTGTCATGCAGAGAACAGGCTTTTTTCTCCATGGGCCCCGTTGAATCCTCTGCTCCAGTGGTTCTCTGCTTTCCCCCAGCCTGAAGATACTGTCCTTGTATTGGGAGGAAACTCTTACCCATGCTGTTTTTCTCCCAGATATTCTGGTGATACTCCAGTTTATTTCATTTCAATTATTAGTGTGGACTTTAGAAAACCAGTAAGAGACTCAGGCTCTTCATCTTATCTCATCTCTTCCACAGTCAGTGAAATAAAACAGCCACTGAAATTGACAAGGGGGAGGCAGAGCAAACAGAGGAAGAAGGAATAAATTTCAGATGAAAAAGTAGCCTAGGAAGTTTACTAAAACACTGTGTCAAAATAATAATAGAAATATTTTTAAATGGTTAGAGATGTAGTTAAGTAGTAGAGTACCCCTTGGCTTGATCCCCAGTGCCAGTGGAAAAATTTTAACACACCATATAACTAAGCAAAATAACAAGATGATAACTGGTTATAATGAGCATTTTGAAGAAAATATACATGGTAACATGATAGAGATTAAGACAATGGCTTTGGTTGGATTGAGTGGTCAGGTTATAAAATTTGAGCTAAACAATACATATTGGGAAAGTCAAAGGGGAGGAATTGTCTAAAAAGGGAAGGAAGTGACCACTGTTAATCTATTATCATGATTTGAAACTCATTGTCTTCATTGTTCTGATTAGTTTCGTTTTATTCTGTTTTGTCTGATTTTATTATACTTGATGGCATGGAAAGCTATTTTAAAGATAACAAAATATATAATTGCAGCTATCAAGGATGTCCAATTATCTTGCTTAGAAACCCTGTATTGCTTTCATTGTTTTGTTTTGATTGATTTTACTCTATTCTGTATTGTTTGATTATAATGTCTGAAGGTTTAGGCAACTATCTGAAGATAACAAGAAGCATTATGGTAACCACTGCTGTTTTACTAGTATCTTGAAGCTCTGTATTGCTTACATTTTTCTGCTTTGTTTTGTTTTGTTTTTGTTTTTTACTGGTTTTATTTTGTTCTATTTTGTTTGATTTTATTTACCACTGATAAATATATATTGCAGATAGCAAGAGGCATTATGGTAGCCATTATTGATTGCTTTTTACCCTGTTTAGAAGTCATGTACCATCTTCATTGTTTTGTAGTGATTGACTCTACTCTGTTTTATTTTGTTTGGTCATATTCTTTACAAAATAGAAAATAGAAAAAAATAAAATCTGAGCTAACACTTGGAGGATGAAGGATGCTGATAGTAATAGTTATTTTGTCCTTCAATGCATTGTAGTGAATAATCATGAAATAATAGTGTGTAACACTTAATAAGTACTCAGCAAATGGTAGTTATCACTGTTGTCATTCATAAAGGGGACACAATGGATAGTTAAGTCAATAGTGACAGGAGAAATCATCCAAAAAGGATATGTTACAAGAACCCACGAGTGGGTTACAAGATAACAAGTTGTACCCAATCATCCTTTCCCTATACTCAGCAAAGATGATTATTTAACCTCTAGTGTATGCTAGGACTTTTTTAGAGTGAAATTTCTAAGAATATAACCATAAGATTTCTGTCCAGTTAAATATAAATCTCACCATCTCCAAATATATATATATATATATATATATATATATATATATATATATATCCAGATAGACAGACAGACAGACACATATACTCCACCTTCTCCAAGTGGAATGCTTATGCATCCTTCAAACTGTGTTTTTTTTAATCCTCTCTAGTTTTGAGGGAATATCTTTTACTATGGTCTGCTGAGCCTCAATCTTCTTGTATAATCCTTAAAAAAGTAAGGCTGTTGATCAGGAGTCAACTGTAGCTCACAGGAAACATCCAGCCCTTCTACCTATTTTCATACTGCTTATGGTGTAAAATGGCTTTTTCATCTTTAAATAATTGACAATGTAAAAAAATATTTCATGACATGAGAAAATTCTATGAAATTAAAATGTCAATGTTCGTTAAGTTTTGTTGGAATACAGTACATTGAATCATTCATGCATTCAGCAGTACAGCCAGAAAAGTCTAAAATACTCTCTGCCTTCGCACAAAAACTTTGCAGATGCCTCATCTAAAAGACCATGGGCCTGATACAGCCCATCTTCTCATTCAGAGTAATGGCAGTGTATATAGAATCTCCAGGACCCAATTTGTAAACCAGAAAATTCATTTTGTACATTACTGGTTTTGATGATGTTACTCTGTGTGCGTGCGTGTGTGTGTGTGCGCATGCACGCATATGCATGTATGGTGCTAGACACTGAACTAGGACCTTACGCCTGCTAGGCAAGTACTCCACCACTAAACTTCACCCCCATTTATGATGTTATATTTCGAACTGGGATACACAAACTTAAAATTATTATTTTTGGTTTGTTGGAAGGTAGATTTCAATATGTGAATTTGAGCAGAATAATAAATAGCTAATGTTTATTGAGCACTTGTGCTGGATACTAATGTGGGTGTTATATGTGTTACTTCATTTGATCCTCATAAAAAGTATCACAACAAGTGGGTATTGTTATCATGCCCACTTAACAGATGATAAAACTAAGGCATAAAAATGTGAGTTTATTAGATATCATCCAGCTAATGATAGGTGACGTCAGAATTTGAAAACAATCTAGTTCCAGAGGTTACACTTTTTTTTTTCAGCACCGGGGATAGAACTCACGACCTTGTGCTTGCCAGGGATGTGCTTAGGCCACTGAGCTAAATCCCCAGCCCTTTTTTTTTGAGACAGGGTCTCGCTATGCCATTCAGACTGGCCTTGAGCTCACTTTGTAGCCCAGGCTGGTCTCAAACATGCAACGATCCTGCTGTCTCAGCCGCCCTAGTGCTGGGATTACAGGCGTGCGCCACCAGGCCCGGCTTTTTCAGAGGTTACACACTTACCATGTTGAACATGATTATTTTGGAAGCGTTAAAAATGGTCCCTCCAATACACCATTTAATTCAGACTATAAACTTTTAAATTACTTTTATAGAGTAGTAGTTCAGTGGAGAAAAATGGATTCATGATATAGTCACTAGTATGAGACATAGAAATTGTAACTTATTTGCATCTTTTCTAATTTTGTGGTTGGCAAAGCCTTTTTAAATTCATTAACTAGTTTACAACCCTGTAAGATAAATAAATCATTAGCTCCATTTTACAGATGGAGAAAACTTTGAGGGATCCTAGATTCACATTACAAGGAAATGAGAGTGCAGGAACTTAAGTACCCATATCTCGTGATTTCTATCCAGAATTCTTCACCTTATACCTGTGAGAGGCACACCTGAACTACTTTTACCATTTCTGTATGCCACCTGGGCTATTATTCACTTTATAATTTCCTGGACGCTCAGTGTGTCACTTAAATACCTTTTAGCTTTTCCTAAGAAATAATGTAATAAAATCATGAGTTCAATTCCTCTTCATTCATCAAAAGTTTATATAGTGCTTATTATATCCCGCATACTTTTTACATTCTTTTACAATAAAGAACTTCATAACAACGCTGAGGTAAATATGATTATGTTCCCCATTTTACAGATTAAAAAAATCAAATTAAAGTGAATGGTTAAAGAATTTGTCCAAGGACACATAAAGCAGAATTAAAACACCAACAGTCTAGCTTTCCAGTTCTGTTATTAACCCCTTAAATAATTTCATATATTGAATTGTTTTCTAGTAATAAAATACAGAGGTTTGAAATGAAATAGATTTAGCAGTGTACCCTGTGCATTTATCTTGCGTAAAGACCATACATGGGATATTCAAGGATGTTTTTAACCTCCTGAATGCAAAGGAGAAAGTACAGCCCATTAACTTTATTGTGCGGGTTAGAGGGCAATGTTATGAATGTTAGGACACCAACTGAACACACAGTGTTACCAGCATAATGTTAAATGTAAACCATGAAAAGCATGGTGATTTTTTTTTAATTTGGAGAATTTTTTATTGTTAAAATTACAATCAGTCATCCTCCCTACATCTCTGCTTAAAAATTTTCAAAGTAAGCAAGTATATAACTTTTAGAGTCAGTGGGCTCCACTGTTGTATGATGTAGTTATTAGGGAATCTTTTGATAGATGATCTAAAATCTGCTTCACTGACCTCTACATTTATTCAGGTTTGGTTTTAGAAAGTATCCTGTGATTCTCTCCCTCTCATCCCCTAGCAGATTTACTTTCCTGATTGTGTTTGACATAAGCTAAAAATAAAATAGTTGACATCCCTTGAGAACTGACCAACTGCCTGTGGCAATTGAGGAAGCAGACTAAGGTGAGAATGTTTCCATTGACATCCATCCATGTTCATTAGGAAGATTGGCCTGTAGTTTTCTTTTTTGGTTGGATCTTTCTCTGGTTTTGGTATCAGGGTAATACTTGTTTCCAGGAATGATTTTAGAAGTATAGCCTGTCTTCCAGTTTCATTAAGAATAGAGCATTAGTGGCATTAGATCTCTAAATTTCTTGTAGAATTCAGCAGTGAATTTATCAGGGCCTGGACTTTTCTTTGTTGCTAAGTTATTAAATACATTTTCAATTTCATTAACTGATCCTGGGTTATTTTGAATATTTATATCTTCTTGATTCAGTTTGGATAATTCATATGTGTCTAGAAATACATCCATTTCATCTGTGTTCTCCATTTTATTAGAGTACAGGTTCTTGAAGTAGATATTGATGATCTTCTGGATTTCCATAGGATCTGTTGTGTTTCACACTTCATTCCTAATTGCTTGAATTTAGGTCCTTTCTTCCCACCTTTTGATAAGATTAGTTAGGGGTTTGTCAATTTTATTTAACGTTTCAAAGAACCAACTCTTCCATTTATTGATTCTTTGTATTATTTTCTTAGTCTCAATTGTATTGATTTCTGCTCTGATCTTTGTAATTTCCTCTTGTGTGAACTTTGGGTTTGATTTGTTCTTCCTTTTCTAGGAGTTTGAGGTTCAACATTAAGTTGTTTATTTGAGCTCATTCTGTTTTCCTGATGTGACAATTTACTGCTATAAATTTCCCTTGTATGACTGCTTTCATTGCGCCCCATAAGTTCCAATATGTTGTATTTG
>RJWT010006230.1:0-29485 GCA_004365215.1 Cuniculus paca
TTAAATCATAATTAGGAGTAAGAAAAGATAGTACCATAAGAGGAGAGGTGGCAACAAGCCTACCCTTAGCCAGTTGAACCTATCATAACACAATACCATAGACTGTGAGGCTTAAAAAATAAATGTTTGTTTTTCACAGTTCTGGAGGCTGGAAGACTAGATCAGGTGTCAGTAAAGTGAGGTTCTGATGTGAGCTTTTTTGGTGGTTTCAGACAGCTCATTTCTCTTTCTATCCACACATGGTGGAAGAGGATGGATTAATTCATCATGAATAATTATAAACCTCCAAACAACTCCACACCTACGACCTAACCACCCTCAAATACCTTCATATTGTGGATTAGATTTTAACATGAAGTTTGGTGGCACACAAACATGCAGAGCACAACACTGTTATTAAAATGTGACTTCGTGAGTTGAGGACAAAATGATCACAGATTCTTTGCATTGTCTCCCATCAAGAGGTAAAGCTTTGTAGAGTGATGCAGGAAATGTATTACTGGATTTCTAGTCTGAGGTTTCAAGAGTACTTGAGATTGGTCTCTCATTCTCTTGGAATTTGGCTGGAATATTAGAAAACCCAGGCACACTGCCACAGATTCATGGCACCACTTAGAGCCTATAACAATCTTTGACCCTATAAGTGAGGCTGTATTAGTCATTCAGTCCCAATGAAAACTTCAGGTTGTGAAAACCACATGAGTCACCTCAGGGGAGATCACAACCGAGACCAAGTTGAAGAGCGAGGAAATAAAATGGTTGCTATTTTCTCATTAAACTTTAGGGTAGTTTTTGTGCAACAAGACACAAGTAAAACAAAGAGCTTTAGCCTTTTAATCTTTAACTCCAAGACTGAACAAAATAAAATCAAAAGCCATTGCCTATGAATAATTTTGAACTTATGTAACCTCATTCACCAGGGGTCATGGATAATAATAATGTTCCCAAAGTTGGCAAATTAATGTTTCTAATTTTGACTAATGTAAACAACATTTTCCTGGATTCATAATGAAGAAGATAAAGGAAAATGTTAGAACAGAAAATCACATTTATCTCTAGCTTCCTCAAATTTTGTATCCTGTTCTATACCATTGTCACCTTGAGAACAGGCCATTTTTATATTTAATATATATTTCTTTTTTTTTTTTTGCAGCACCAGGGATTGAACTTGCAACCTCATGCTTGCGAGGCAGGTGCTTAGGCCACTGAGCTAGAACCCCGGCCCATATTTCTTAAATGTCTATCTTTGTGAATTTCATAAAGTGAACACTAAACTAATTTTTTTGTCTTTCATAGAGGCAGGGTTTCCCTATATGGTTCAGGCTGGCCTTGAGCTGACTTTGTAGCCCAGGCTGGCCATGAATTTATAGCAATCCTCCTGCCTCAGTTTCCTAAGTACTGGGATTACAGGTGTGCACCACCTTGCCTGGCTAAATTAGCTATTGTGTGAACTTTTTATTTTTTCTCATTTTGTACCTCACCAGTTCAGGAATTGGGAGGCCTTTGCTTTAATTCACACTGAAAATATGAATGAGCTGACCAGGAGCACTTAACTAATCAACGGCATAATCAAAATTCTAAATAAGGTCTTTTGATTTATTGCCTAGTGTCATATATTGAATTATTATATGCAACATATTTAAATATATGAGTCTGAAATAATGGACCTTATTATCAATTCATGATTTAAACTAATGCTTTCCGTAGGAGAATTTACCAACAAATCGTCAGTGTCGATGACTGATAATGCTGTAGAAGTAATATAGCCAGATTTGATTCACTGATATTTCCATATAAATGTCAGTGTTGCATTTTACATTATATGTGATTTGGGAATAAGATCACCTATCTGAGTCTTAATTTCCAAATGCATGTATATTAGATAAAATAGCAATATCTACCTCGTGGAATAAAGATTCAATGAAATAAAATATGTAAAATATCTAATGCTCATAAAATAAAAAATATGTGCTAAATATTTATAGGATACCAGGCATTCATCAAACAGAATACCTACATTAATACATGATCTTCATGTGAATACCCTGCGGTAGGTTCTTTTTTTTTAATACTACTTTCACAGATAAAGAAAATAAAGCAAAGAGAGATAGTAAGTAATTTGTTTGAGATCACAATAGGC
This sequence comes from Cuniculus paca, assembly GCA_004365215.1. Taxonomy (NCBI): domain Eukaryota; kingdom Metazoa; phylum Chordata; class Mammalia; order Rodentia; family Cuniculidae; genus Cuniculus; species Cuniculus paca. The sequence goes on from RJWT010006230.1 coordinate 2,141, forward strand.
TTCTTCCTAACACTTGTAGGACTGAGGGCAACTACATTTAATATTCTGTCTAAAATATTTTAGAAGAAAATCATAGTGCCTTGTGATATATAAATATATATCTATATAGATATATATGCATTCCATTTATATATGCATTTACAAAAAAAAATACAGGTAAGTTTTGCCAAACTTTTGATAATAGAGAAGAGTAGCTATGTGGGTATAATAGTCCAAGGGATTTTGTGAGTGCTGTGCTGAAATTTTCTCAGTCATTAAGACAAGGAAAAAAGGGGTACGTAATTGACAGAAATGTCAAAGGTTTCTAAATATTTAAATTGTACAATACAATCGGCTCCCTCTGTCTGACTCATATTCTTGTGCAGAGATTAACAAATCTTTTCCTTGGATGAACCTTGAGACATAGAGCTAAGCACAAATTTGCTACTATCCTGTGCAGCCAGGGTGAAATCAAATCCCCACTGGGACAAGGAAGAGTGAGATGAGTGCTGAGCCTGTGCCAGGTTCCCAGGAATAACAAGATCCACCTGCACCGAGATGGAGAGCAATCAGTAGAAACCGGGTAAATAGGTGGTCCCTTCCAGTATGTGTTTCATACAGGTTATTCTATTTAACAATCACAGCAGACAGATAGAGGGTGGGAAATAGCACAGTGTTCTGGAGCATGTTGTCTGCACAGAGCCCACTTAGACTGATTTGGGGCATCCATCTTTAAGAAACAGATTCGCAGGTTTTAAAGGCAACTTCATCTGGGACCCTGGGGACAGTGGCTTATATTTCTCCTCTTTGACTCTGCTTTCCCATGCCCACATTCCTTCTTCGCTTGGAATTATCTCATCTGTGGAGCTTGTTTCATCTTTTACCTCTTTCTTCCATATGTTCCCTCTGTTCTTTTCAAAACGTTCTTCTGAAGCCAAAGGAAAACTAAGTTATTACAGTGTGATTTTTCTGATGGGAGAGCTTTAAACATAGAGCCCACCTAGGGCCCTTCCAGCTTGGTTGAAAGGTGATACTGTTCATAAAAGGGCAATGGTAGAACCAGTTTATGAACATCTACGATCTGCTTCCAGATCCACACTCTTATTCCTGAGATGTAGTGCCTTTGAGCAACGTTGCCCGAAAATGTGAGAAGGACTTGTATCTGGAATCCCCTTGAGAAGGCCTTATGGAACTTCTGAGCCAATGTAGGACACAGTACACTGAATACATTCTGGTCATGCTGCACATAAGAATAACTTACAGAGTGTTTACCTTTACATCTGTAGTGCGATTACATTGCTACTTAAATTGTTATCTGAAAATGAAACAGCAGGGTTTTTACCTATTTAAATCATTCCCCCGCCCAGGGAAATAAAATATGGAAGTTGGGTTATTCAATAAATAGTAATTAAATAATTTGTATTTTTAAGTCTGAAATTTTTTTTCTTAGGCTTTAGGTATATATTCGATTGAGTCTGTTACTCCATTGCATCTTTTGTAATGTTACACTCTCATTCTTCTTTTCTATAAATAATGTAATTCAGGCATAATACAATTGAGATGTCATAGTGATGTTTTGTAGTACCTATTTGCTGATGAACAGAAGGGAGCTTAAAAAACAACTAAGCTGTATCATGAAAGCAAATTAATAGAACCCATATTGTGTTCTTGGATTCCTGATTGACTTTTACCGTATTTTTTTTTTATCCTTAGTCACCACAGGAAGTGCTATCACTAGAAAATTAGCAGTTTTCCTCCGTATTAAATAAAACTTAGAGAACTATGTAGTCTCTGTGTTATGTAAATATTATTTGTGACTAAAATCTTAGAATTCATTTTCTCTAAAACTATGTTAACATCTAAAATCTGAATTTACTTAAATCATCATTTATATGAATGTTTTCTTCCTTTTATTTTCTTCTTTTACCTGGAATGTGCAAAATTCTCATATTGGTTTCGTTTTACAATTTGGAACTTATTGTAGTTCAGATTAATGAATTTCATTTTTTCATTATCCATAGTTGGAGAAAAAGGAAAGACAATATCATAATGATTGAATTTTAGTGTGAGGCATATGTGATGTTGTGGGAGATGAGATTGTTCAGAGAATCTTATGTTGCTCTAAAATTATGGAACAATAATATAGGTCTTTCAAGGATGAATGCAGGCTCTGAGTAGAATTGCTCTGTCTTAAGTAAATATAGTTGTTAAAAAAATGTAGTAACTACAGCTAACATTTACCGAGTGCTTGCAAAGTGCCAAGAGCAGTAATTGTTCATGGTGCTTTATCACATTAATTGATCTGATTTTCAACAACACATGCTAGGTATTAATGGGGATGGAAATCTACTCTGGACCTCTTGCCTTGGAATTTTTTTAAAGAATAGTTCATCTCTAATACTCCTTACCATCTTAATTTGGTTTGTGAGCACTGACAAGGAAAATAAATCTTTCTGTCTTTCAGACATCATACAGAATTTATAGAGGGATGAAATGACTGGTTGTTAATGAGGAAAAACCTAACTAATAGTGCCCAAGATGTTCCTATTCATGGCTGTCTGCATCCTAGGATGTAGAGAACCAACCCTAGGGTAAGCACACTATACAAGGGAGGAAAAGAGGCTTGCTCTCCCCCATTTTGCTCTTGTTGCCTTTGCTCTCTTGTGCTGCCTTGAAGTATTGCCCCTGTGGCTATGCCACCCTGCCTTGGAGACAGCTAATTATGCACTGAAACCTCTACAAACCGTGAGCTAAATAACTTTTCCCTCTTTAACTTTGGGTGTCAGGCATTTTGTCCCAGAAATGAGAGCAAAGTAAACAAGTCAACTTATAATTACATATTTGTAGTATATAATGCATACATTATTTTTGATGAATTGGTACATCTACTAATTCATCATAATTCTTTTTTATCCCTTTTTCTTTCCTCCCTCCCTACTTCATGAATCTCTTGATCTTCTTCCTCTTTGAGAAAGATTCTCCTCCCTATTTCTGACCATCTCTTTTATTTTGCTCTTTATTTATAGTTTGTTTTTTCAATACAAAAGAAACCATGCAATATTTAAACTTGTGTGTCTGATTTTTTCACTTAACAAAGTTTCAAGATGCATCCATTTTCCTAAAAATGACTCAAATTAATGGCAATCTTTTTAAAAGACTATTCAAAAACTGCTTCAAAAACCCAATTTAGAAATAATAGCTCATAATCTGATAATAATAGTGAGAAATCAAAAATGATTTTAAATGGAGAGATTATTGCCTGTATTATGACATGTAAAATCAAATAAATACTACAATGTTAAATATATTTTAAATATATTGTAACATTAAGAAAGAAGATCAAAATGTAAATAATAAGAATAATACACTATGTAACTACATATAATACTTTTCTATGACCGAAATGGTAACAGGAAAATTAAAATCACTTAAAGTACTAGCGCAATAGGTAAGTCAATTTCCTTAAGATTTGCTTCCATTTAAAATTGAAAGATTTTAAGTAAAAATATTCATAACATCTTATGAATCAATTACACCATTTCTATACCTATTAAAAGAGCCAAATAATTTCAAACTAAAATGAAAGTTTTCAGTGAATAGTACACAGCAGTTTTATTCACTTAAATAAAAAATTTGATTGTAAATGTGTCACTTGCCATAGTTCATCAAAGAAATCATACTTGCAGCGTCATATAAGGTTAGCACCATGTGGAATGCGTGTCTGTATTCCCAGAATACTTCTTACAAAACTTAACTGGGGATGTTCACTGCCCAGGGTATAATATAATCAAGAACAACTTCTTTTCCAGTAAAAATCCTTCCTTTTCAGTCTTAAGAGCCCAAGGAGAGAGCAGATCATTTTCCTAATCAACATAGATCTTCCGTCTTGCTTAGTAGTAACCTGGGATTGACCTTACACCTGTATAGAAAGACAATCATAAAAGTCACATACATTTTATTGTAAAGTGTGGTATCCCTCTGAGAGACAGAATAAAAGCAAAATCAATATTCTGGTGCAATTATGAGACACAGACATTGTTATTTTATTAAAAGAAAAAAAACCCAAATCATTTAAGTGCACTAGGTAAACATCACCTTGAGGAGTGACTCAATTGGAACAGTGAACAGTGTTTATCCAGTTCCTCTACCCATTGCAGTTGTAACACATTTAAAATCAACAAAGAGATCTAAATAGGCCAAAAAATACATATCTACCCTATGTATGTTTAGTTATGAAAATGTTGGCAAAATGCCTAAGCTTTTGTCAAATTTACCTTCTTTCCACAAGATGGAGTTGTTTTCAACATAAAAAGTCAGAAGTGTCAACTGACAAGCTCCTACCCTATTTCCAGGACAAGAAAATATTACTATTTTGTCATTAAAGAAGAGCAAAAGGTAGAATTTTATGAATGTATGAAAGAAACATTCTTGGTGGGCTTCTGTTGTTAACTAAAACAATGTTTTATGTAGGCATAAGTGAAAGAAATATTCTGTTTCACTTAATAATTAACAGGAGTAATTAATTAAGTTGTTAATGCTCAAATATTTATTCTCTATATTCTAGGCAGCACTCTCTTTCTGCGAATAGTTAGCAAATTAGTAAAAATCAAACAAAAAACCTTTCAAAATAAAAACCTTTCACAGAACCTTTATTCTATTAGTGCTGTGGATGAGGCTGCTCAATTGAATATAGGATACGCAAAAAAGATACATAAGCTGTTTGTGAGATGTATTACATGATACTACAGTTTGGGTAGAAAATACAAAGGGTGAAGGATTTCTAGTATTGAATTTGGGATTGTGTTGCAATTAAATAATTCAAGCACTAAAATTTTTTTGACAAGGAGGCAATTTCTTTATTTTATTAGGTATGAATCTAAGAAGATAAAGAATGAAGATTTACAGATAACATGACTTATGTCAGGATTTGGTTGTTGTGATTTTTAAATTATTTTTGTGACACTAAGCGTAGTTCTTAGTTTATCTGTGTTTAGATTTCTTTACCCAGAAAATGTAGACATATTAGTATCTAACACATGAACATTTTCTAAGGATTAAATGAGTTAACATACATTAATATGTCATTTAGAGCATATATTGATTTATTTTAAATTGAGTTCTCAAAATCAGAATTTGAAATAAAAAAAATTCCCTTATCTGTTCTAAAACCTTTAATAACCAATGTTCAAATAAGAAGAGAACTACATCTGTGTTAACAGAGTCTTCATACTGGATAGCAGGTTAGAGGAAGGGCTGTGGAAGAAGAAATAGGAAACAGATTGGTGGAATGAAGACTTGATTCCACCCCTTTCTCTATGACTGTGACCTATTCTTTCCCATTTATTCATAACTGGGGCTTACAAATACTCTCATGAAGCCCAATCTTGCTGGAATTAACCAGCATCTCTGAGAACTCAGTTCCATACTTAACATGGAAAGATCATCTAGCAGATAGAAACTGATTTTCAGAGTTTCTGATACATTGCAGTAATTGCTGAGGCAGCACCAGAGAAAACAGAGCATATTGAGACATCATGTGAACCTTCACACTGTGGCCCAATAGTGGAAACATTTTCCACACTACCACTCCCTGACCTTCTACCATCAACCTATTGCACGCTACCATTGCCTGCTTTCTTTTTGGTTCACAAATGAGACTGATTTCAACACTGAAACGGACAAAGGTTCATGTAACTTCCAAATTGAAGAGATTGAAGGAGACAAAGCAGAATTGCTGGTGGAAATAGTTTAACTTACTTGGGTGATCAAATAAGTATTTGACTACTGCTATATTGTTTGGGTGTCACCCAAAGGACCAAGTATTAAGTGACTGGCTTCCAGAATAGTGCTATGGGGAAGTAGGGAAACATTTAAGGGGCAGGGCCTAGTGGGAGGCCCTTTGCTCACTGGAGGAGGATCCAAAGAGGATTATGGGACCATGGTCTGTTCCTGCTCTGTCTCTACCTCTTTGTTTTCTGATGCTGAAGTGCACAAATGGCTTCACTCCATGTTTCCATCACAATGTGCTACTTTTGCCAGAAACCCAAAGCAATGAGACTATCCAATGGTACACTAGAATCTCCAAATCATAAACCAAAATAAACACTCTTTTCTTTATAAGATAACTATCTGGGTATTTTGTTATAGTAAGGTTAAAGCACCTACTACATGCATTGATTTCTAGATAGTGGAGTAAATAGTGTCTTCAACATTGGAAGTTTAAGATGTTTACAGAATTATAATATGGGTTACTATGATACAGGTATCATAAAAACTAAATTATGTTTTGTACATTTGAAAAATATCATATTTGTTTTATGGAATTGTATAAGACAGTGTGGAGACTGAGTGTTTAAAATGGGTCTTGAAGGATGATGCAATCTAGACTGATTCAGAGAAAAGGTAGTATGATCCTTCATAAGTTTTAACTTTGCCTTTGTGGCCTTTGTGTGGCAAAAGTTATAATATTCTGTTTGAAATGATGTTGGGAGATTTACTGAGTTCACATTTTAACATCACAGTTGTACACAAGATTAAATTTGTGTAAAGCTCAAATGACATACTTCTTTATAAAGATTTATATTGGTTTAGGTCCTTTCAACATACATTACCACATGTTTTTTATAGAACTTTATTGTCAAAGTTTTGTTTTCTAGCTGGCGTGGTCGTGTGTGCCTGTAATCCCAGTATGTGGGAGGCTGACACAGGAGGATTGCTGTGAGTTCAAGGCTAGCCTGGGCTACATAGTGAGAGACCAAACCAAACCAAACCAAACCAAAGTTTTAGTTTTTTTACAACAGCATATGCATCATAATAATCAGTTGAATGTTAAAAGAAAGTATGATTGTGCACTATTTTTTTTTATTTGTTTGTTTTGTGCTGGGGATTGTACTCAGGGTGCTATGCATGTTGAGCAAGTGTTTTTATACTGTGCTACACCACTAAGCCCTGCCTTTAAAATTTTTCTCACAGTGCAGAGGTAGTATTCCCCAAGAGTTGCAAATGACAAACTTATTGATTCTGGGCATGCAACTAATCAGTATTTAAAAGACTTTTTTCAAGATTGGTGAATTCTTGTCATTTTGTCAGTAATGATATTGATTAATCCCAGAAATACAAATTCCAGTGTTCAGCATCAATAATTATTAAAGCATTTCTGAAAAATATAGAAAATTAAATAATTCCAGCTTTTTGCACGTGAAAGAATTAGAATGAAAATACTAAAAACATTCTCTTTACATTAAAAAAAATGGGGGACATCAAAGACAGAGCATGAAAGCCAGAGGGTATTTTAGAGTGATATCAGTGCACTAAGAAGAAACAGATAGATGTGAAGACTAAAACAGCACTGAAATATCCATTGACTGCAAACTTCTGATCTGTAAACTGTATCTCTTTTAATGCCTCCCCATGAATTTGTTGTCGAACATGATCTCCAGTCCAACAGCCCGCTCAGGTGGAAAAACCCGTTCTGGAATTGAACAGCTGATTTGAAGCTCTGGTGAGAACTCAAGACTAGAAATGTGGATTAGGGAATTACCTGCACAGAGATGAGAATGGGACTTTGAGAGAAATTGCCATAAAAAAGGTGCATGCATCTAATCAAGCAGTGATTATCCTAGTGTTTTCCAGAATCAACTATCAGTTACAAACACAGATCCCAGGGCATGTGTGATATATCTTGGGTCAGAATCTTTAGAAGGGTTTAACTCAGAATCTACTAATTTTTAAAAGTATCTCCGTACAAATAATGTGTGAACACTGTTTAAAAGAACAGAAGAAATGCTACAAAAACACAGGTGGGAAGACACAGACATTTCTTCTCATCCTATATAAAAATGAAATCATATAAAAAAATTTCTGTGCTCTATCTTGTACATTGTAAGAATGATAGGTGTATTGAATTGGGGTGATTTTATTTCTACACTGTCAAGTATTCTTTTAACTTGTGCCATAGCAAAGTAATTACTTGTTTCTTTAAGCATTTTCATCATTCTGTTTTACCAAGTATAAATTAACTGTGACCTCAACAATAAGTAAGGGGAGTTAACAATCTTTTCACATAATTTCTGAACAATGAATTTAACATAGAACCTTGCTTGTTACCATCTAACTACAAAAGAACAAATCATTCAGTAATGCAAATGGATGTCATTAAGAAATCGAAATCTTTTGATAGAGAATGTACAATTAATTCAAATGGTAGTGCATAACATTTCTAATACAGTTGGGTTTTTTCCTACTGTATGTGGGAAGATGTTTAACTCTAGGATTTTATTTTATCAATCCATGTGACATGCTTTTATTATTAAATCTCCTCCCTATGAAAAGTTTCCAAGTTAAATATATCCTTCACATACTCTAAAGGTGGAAGTATTCATACCCTCTAAATTAAGTGTTTTTGGTCAGGTGAAAGGCTACTGGTTTTTTTCACTTTGTGATACTGGCTAAAGTTTTGAGGTGTACATGTGTTTCTTATTCTTACCCACTAGTGACCAAACCTTGGAATAATCAAAGATTCTGGAGTTATGGATGTTAATTACCTTCAGAGTGCAAAGAGAAAAAGAATTTAAACATATGGTTATATGTCATTGGACAAAATGACATTAGAGATTAAATATTTACTAACTCTAAACAAGGAAAGTTACAATGGAGATGATGCATTTCCAAAGCAAAAAGCTCCTAAGTCTGTACAACAACTTGCGTTATAAAACTGCACATTTGGTCGGGAGGTAACATTTATCTTAGTACTGGTGAATATATGTGCAATTACTCCCAACACAATGAGTTTTGCCCTAGTGCTTTTTAAATTTTTCTCCTTACATAAAGCTTTTGAAAAGAAGTGGAAAACATCCTGAAGGCATATAATTACATAAAAATGTACGCTGAAAATTCTGCCAGTGTACCATCAAGAAAGTGAAAAATATGTTGAAAACTATTTTTTTTAAATTTGCTATTTCAAAACATGTTTACTGAATTCTTGAATATTCTGAATATTACTCTAGTTGCTGAATGGCCATCAGGAAAGACACTGTCACTATTTTCATGGCATTTTCCACACAGAGAAAGAAATATAAGAAAAAGTTTGGAGTGTCAGAACTGTTAAGGCAAAAGATGTATAATATGTGAAGAAAACTCATGCCAATGATCTGGAGCACCAGTTATTCTTTTGAGGGGATGTAGAGTCAGTGATATATCAAGAAAATGAAAAACATATCCAAAGTCGTGAGATCTAAGGAAAATTGTAGAGTCAAGACAATGATACACGTTCAGAATGGCTAGCTAGTAGGGATCCAGTAATAGAAACCAGAGTTGATTCTGGAGATTTGAGTATGGCCCACAAAGAAGTGAAAGTATTAAAGGAAGTCAAGACTCAGGGAGAAAAACCCCAAATAAAGATCATTCAATTGGGAAGTCATTAAAGGATTTTAGTGGGGAGACTAAGCTAAGCTGATTTGATTGGTCAAAATTGCTTTGTGTGCTCAGATGGAGGCATTGAAGTAGCACACATGGAGAACAGTTAACAATGGACTAGCTGAGAGAATATGAGTGGTATAGAATAAGCAGGAGACCAAGGAATGGTAGTATAACTAGTACACCCCAATATACTTGCCTGAGAAACTTACAAATGCCTGGAGTCTTCATTTTATATTTCAAGAATGTGTGTGTTGTTTTGTAATCTTACTCTCATAAGAAGCTGTCCATTCAACTTGATGATTATTTTAACTATCACATTGTTTGAGCACTATTTCCTCATCTTACAGTTTAGATGTGGATTTTGGTCGAAAGGCAGTGAAACTAGTTTTTGTTTAACGTTTAGCAAGTTTTTATAGGCAGTTTACCATACCTCTAGAATATATGGTATAAAGTAGTCTTCTTATATGTTTATGGCTGTACTCAGAACTCGACCATAAATTAAGTAGGAAAATAGTATTTTAATATCTTATTTATAACACCAGTCGTTTTCTTGTTTCTAGAACAAGACTTTCATGGAAGCATATCTGACTTGATGTAAAAGTAAATGAGGTTGGTAGTATTTCCCGGATATGGTCACACAGTATCTTGCATCCCATATGTTTCTGCAAACATTATCACTCTGCCAGCCAGATGTGGAACTCAATTACTTTCTCTTTGAATCTGGACCAGCTTGTGATTAATTGCTAAACAACTAAGTGGAGCAGAAGTAAAGTAACGTGACTTGTAAGACCTGGTCATAAAAAGCAATGTAGTTTCTAGCTTGTTAGCTGGGAAACTCACCATTAGAGCTCAGAGCTATGATATAGAGGTTCTGTGGAATGCACCATCCTGTGAGGAAATGCAGGTCCCAGGGAGAGGCCATGTGAGGGTTCTAGTGCACAGTCCAGGCTGCAGTTTCAGCAATGATCACCAGACACCTTTAGATAAAATCAGTTCCAGTTTTTCAAGTAGCTGTAGCCTTTATACTTTTCCTGTCAAGGCTTCAGACACCAACGGGAAAAATCAATAGATTTCTGCTATCTTCCCTGTATATTCTAGAGCCAAAGAGTTCACGACCTTAATTCTTTAAAAACAAACAAACAAACAAACAAACAAAACATTGTTTTGAGGAATGCCATGCAGTAATAGCGTAATTGTCAAAATGATCCCCAGGTATTGTAATTGCAGAAGTCAGTTATATTCACCAATGATATTTAAATGAGAAATGCTCCCAGGACAGCAAGGATTTAGTTAGAAGAATTCTCAAGAATGTCTAGTCCATTGTTTTCCTATCATTTATGCAACTGGGCCAAGATAAGGTTAGATATATAAGATAAAGAGATATTATCAACACTAATTAAATTCATTTGAATTTATTCTTTTTTAAAGAAGCACAAAAAACACTAATTTTTAGAATGTCTCTGCTTTCATTGCTTTTGTTGTGGGGGGTGGGGTTGTACTTTTCATGAAAAAAGGGGAAAATCATCAAATACCAGGTGACTGACCACTAAAGTCTTTACTTTACAATGCTGTGAACGATAAAGTATAAAATAAGGTCGAGAATCTGAGAAACCCACTAAATTATACATTATAAAATGAACTCGGTTAATATCTCATCTCTTTTTTTACTGTTTTAAAGAAAGACGTACACGTGTCATGTTAAGACTTAATCAAAAGAAGGAAAAGCAGACAATAAGCTAAGATAATTTTAACAATCTAGATTGTTTCATTTTCCCATGGTGTTCTTTTTACTTCCTTTATTATTCAGGAGTACTCAGTACGCCACTTTTACATGACGAGGTGAACTGCAGCTTCTAGTCATTTAATATTGCTTACAATCTTTGGGCTTATGTTGTATGCCTCTCTCATTGTATAGGGATTTATAAGCAGAAGATAAGTCAAAGTTATGCATATCAGTTCAGAAACTCTTGGTGAGGCTGGATCCATTCCTTGTTACAAAGGAATGAAATACATTTGATCACAGGAAAGTTAAGAGGTTGCATATGTTTCTTGTCATACATTTCTATTGAGGAAGATTATGTAAAAATTAAATTCTAGGTAGATTTTACACAGCATATGCATGTCATATATGTAAATTTAGCTTACTGGAAGCTTTACATAATTTTGTTGGTCTGATATCACATTGATAAAAGATTGCTTCAAAGGGTACTTAAAAAGTATTTTTTCAATAAAACTACATGTTCAAAGTAACCATTTAATAGATACTTTTCTTCACATCAGTAAAACATATCAGTGATCATGTGTGTTCTCTCAAGTCTTTTTTATTATGGTATATCTCCCATTTGGAAGAATTTTTATTCATAAGCTATGGACAAATAGTTATGATTTAAAAAGTATAATTAATTCTTTATTCATTATGCTGTATTAAATACTAGAGAATTCAATTGTTTTTATATCTATTGCTCTTTCAAAAATGTTATTTGAGACATTTGCGCTCAGTAATTTTAAGAGTATTGAGGAGCAGTTTTTAGAAAGGTCAGTGAGCATAGAGATCAGCGATGCTCTGATTCTTTGGCTGCGGCTCCTTCTCAAATCCTTTCCTGGAACCTCTGGCACCCCAGCCCCACCAAAACTGTGCTATTTCAGGGACCTAGTGGTCCCAGTGTGGTTGAATTCAGTGAAAAACTCCCAGTAGCATTTGATTTATTCTTTTCTTGGTTGTCAAGATGTCAGCCACTTGCACTTTTGTTCTGTTTTTTGTGTTGCTTTCACCACATTCTTTGCTGCATGTCCTTATTAGGTCTGAAAATAATGCAATGTAAAGAAAAAGTAAATAAGAATTAAAAGCGACCATCATAAGCAATGTAAGAGATATAAAAGTGCTGGTGAAATGGTCCATGACATAAAGTCTATTTTTTTATAGACTAGAAAAGTGGGATGAGTACTCACAACAATAAAACAAGGAGAAGGAAGACTGAATGAACTATACTAGTCTTCCTTACATTCTCAGGTTACTTCAGAGTATGCTGCACACAGTAGCCAAGGATATTGTAAAACACAGAAAAGGATAGTGTCTTTCCTATTGGTACTCCAACTAGAGTAGTTTTCTTTTAGCTGAGGTCGGTATGGGTTAGTGCTCTCTATAGGAACATGATCAAAAGGAAAAAAAATCATGTATATGACTGTCTCCATGCTGCAGAGCCACAGGATGGCTCAGTCCAAGAGGCCAGAAGCTCCAGAGTAAGACAGATCAAGCATGCAGCACCAGACTGAGACTGAAGATATGGAAGTTCCCTGGAGAATCACTGGTGTGAGTCCAAGTGGAAAAGATGAAGAAGCTGGAACATGATGTTCACAAGCAATGGCAAAAGACACACCTGCTCAAGCAAAAGGAACTCTGCAAATGCCAATTAGCTTCATTTTCCCCTCTAAATGTATCTGGCTAAAAGCCTAGTGGATAGTGTAACCCAGATCAAGGCAGGTCTCCCCTCTCAGCTTGCTGGCTCACATTCCTATAATCTCTGAACACTTCCATAGACAGATCTGAAAATCTGCTTTACTAATATACCAGGCATCTCATAGTCCAGTCCAGCTGGCTATCACAATTAACTGTGATAGGGTCCCTGTATTACCTTTGGAAGGGGATGGTGTGGAGGAGAAAGAACCTCATTTCCTCATGCTGCAGGAGCTCTTTTTCATTCTGAGTGTATGAAGTCAGTTTAATACAAACATCAAGTAGAAAGTAAGCAACAAATGATAGGACAGGATAAGCCTTATGTAAAGATTAGTTAGCTCCTCCAACTTGAAAAATATTGGTAGTTTGGGTGTAATGGAACGCATGTAGGCATGTGAATTTCATTTGTATTTTGTCTCTAGTAATTGGAGCTCCTTTTTCCAGCAAAGGGTGCTTACAAGTTACGTAAGCAAAAGATTTAACAACTCATTCATAGAATATATATAGATAGACTTAATATATGTATATATATATATATACATCTAACCCATTTAATGTGTCCTAAATTCTCGATATTAATGCAGATCATGATACATGATGATAAATGATGATCATATATGTCTAATACTATAAAATCATTTACTTACTATGTACTTGGCGAGTATGCACTTGTTGAATATAAAATATCCTATGGATAAATTTTAGTAAACTATTGAATTATAAATAGTGGAAGTGAATGCTATAAAATTCACTGAATGCTTGCTTTGAATTTGGGATTTATTTTTTTGACATTATATTCACTAATAATTTATCAAAAATAAATTTTTCATGAGATCAGTGATATTAAAATCTTTAAAGACAAAAATGGAAACATATCCAATTGGCAGAAAACAACTTTTTGTTTATAAGACAGTAAAATAATTTAAGTATTCATAAGATGACATTAGAGACAATAAGCTTACTTTGATGGTAATGTACACATATTAAGTAATTATAATGTTTCTTGAATCAAATTACTAATCCCCAAACAATCATATGATATACATGTAATTAGGATCCCCATTTTACTGCTAAGAGAAAAAAGGAACAAAATAATTAAACTGATCAAAGTGGCATAGCTAACAATTGACAGAACTAGCATTTTTAACTGATGCTTACTTTCTTTGGAATCTAGAACTTTGAGGGATAATTTTGCTGGATTATCAAGTTTATAATTATCAAATTATGTGAAATTAAATCATAAAGGTTACATTTTATAGAAATATTTACCCATAATTGTGTTATATTCCCAATACTTAATTAGCATGTGACTAATTTTATAGAACATTGTTTTTAGAAGGTGAAAAGTAGAAAGCAAAGAAATTGCTGTGTGACTTAAGTCATTTCTATTTCCAATTACCATGAATATTTGAAGTCTTGGGAAAAAAATTCTCATTTTAGCTGACTTTGAATGAATCACACTTGAGGAACTCATCCTAAAAGATGGTCTCAATCACTCTTGGAGACAGAGGGACTGATGTACCTTGACATATTGCTGGCATGTTTTGAATTCCCGTACCTGTCAAGATTTTGAAAAACATAAAAGTAGATTTCAAATATTCAAACCTGGGCCTGGGGGAGGCTCTGAGTCTCACAATTCTAGAAAAAATAAATTGTGTCAAGTGTTTACTATTCAAATCCTCCTTGAAAGCTGGCATGTCAGGTTTGCAGGAGAGGGTGGATGCTTCCTCTCAGTTTTCCGTAGTAGCAAGGACAGAGAATTTCAGAGAGAAAAAGCTTTAAACAGCATGGAATGGGCCAGGGATCTACTGTGCAGATGGGCCGTGAAGCTTAAGAGGCAGTCAAGAAATGCCAAGAAGATAATCTTATTTTTATGAATTTGTCCACTTTCATATTTCTCACTTATATCTGCTTTCAGTTCTGAAGTTACAGGAGATAATCTTTTAAAAAATGACTAAATTTATAGACAGCGATTCTCTGTCAATTTACCTATACAAACACCTCTCACATATTTTATTTTAGAAAGGATTACAGCATTTTCATTTCACAAATGATCACGAACACCAAAGGTATGTAGACTAAAACACGAAGTATACATAAACTATTTCTTTTCGTACGCTTTGCAGTAATCATTTATTAGCAACTTGGGTTTTCTTCTGATAATTTTATTTCAATGTTCTGCATACCTGTATCAGTCAGGTTTTATTAGAAAAGCAGATATAACACAAGATATACAAATGCATAAGAAGTTATAAGATTGGCTTATAATGGTCAGCTACAGAGTCAGATGAGAAGCGTGGTGAGAGTGTCTTCACACTGGAGGCTGAATGGTCCAGCCCAAGGGCTGGAGCTTACTGCACTGTCCTGTGCAAGTCCATGTCAGGAAGCCGAGTGTCTATGATGGAAGACTGAAGAATCTACCCATGAAGACTGAAGAGTCTATGAGAAGCCTGAAGAGACTACACTGGAAGGTTGAAGAGCCCCAGGCTTAAAGCCAAACAGTCTTCACCAGAAGCCAGGAGATGACATCCAAGGCGAAGACTTGGCGCTCCTCTGAAGAACCTGCAATCAGTCCTTCTTCGTTTTATTTTTACTGTGCACAGGCTACTTGCTCTTAGTAGGGAGAGCAGTCCTTTACAACCACATCATCTTTGTGCCCTCCTCTTGCACAGGCTGAGGATGGTTATAAAGGACGGACCCTGGCCCTCTGTTGAATCACTTAAACTTCTAAAATTTTCAAGTTGACACTACAAACAACACCCTAGAGAGCTAAGGGCATGTCTTCCACACCCCAGGATGTAGAGCTTCTCAGTTACTTAGTTAAACTTCTAGACCTCTCAAATTGACACAATTTATCAACCATTACAATACCTATACAAGTTCATACACACTTGTAGATACCAGTAGTGTTGGGAATAATGTTTGGTTGTGGTTGGTTTGTTTTGCGGATACTAGGAACTGAACCCTAGCCTCCTGGATGCTAGACAGTGGTGTACCACTAACCTAACACCACAATCCTATTATTTTATTTTTGTGACAAGGTCTAACTAAATTGCCCAGACTAGCCTTGAACTAACAATTGATCTTCTTGCGTTAGCCTTCCAAGTTACTGAGAATAAAGATGTTCATGCCACCACATCTGAACTATTTTTTTTTCTTTTAAATCTTGCAAGGTACATTGGATATCTTTTTTTGTTATTCTTCCAATGGTAGGATGGAGTTTAAATAGAAATAGGTATCCTACTGCTTTAACCAATTATATATGAATGGGCATAGTGTACATTTAGTTTGTTATATTTTTGTTGGTGTTTTTGCTTCTAAGCATGATGCTGTAGAAATTCACATTGATATTCATGGTTGGATAATTGGTTCCTGGCTTACATTAATATAATAAATAAGTATAAAACTAGATGTAGTGTATGAAGTGATAGTGATACCAGAGATGGAGAAGTACTGTGAGACATTACAACTCTACCCATGCAGTGTATGTTTTTTATTACATAAAATTGTATAAATTGTTGCAAAAACAGATCTGCAGAGTTAGTGGAAATCTTAGCAAAGGAGTCACAACTATAATTAAGAGAAGTATATAGTCTTTTAATAATCATTAATGATATTTTCCTATTTTATGTTCTTTTTTCAGTTTTTGCATTGCTTATTATCACTCATATTAGTTCACTTATTTGTCTGGTTTCTAATTATTTTATTTTGCTTTAATAGCTGCTGAGAATTTCATTGTTTATGAGAATTCCACGAGATTTCTGCTATGTGAACATTTCTATATGAATGGGTCCTTTTCTCAGTCAGATCAGGATAAATTTCAACATTTTGGTATCGGTTTATTTTGGTTTCTCACAAATATACATATTTATAGCATGAATTTGTGATTCAGATTGACATTTGATTTTGATTAACACCTAGGAAAATGAAAACTAATAAGGATTAATAGCCTACTATTTAAAAGAAAATGTAATTACAAGATAAGGTATCTACAGCAAAGAAAGTGAAGCAAGAAAAAACAGAAAGCCAGTGTGAAGATATGATCTCTCTGGCTACTGCTAAGTGTGACTGATGACTCCATCCTTGTGATTAGGACTCTTAGCAACTTTAAAAATTGCTTATCAAAAGCATCACTCTGAGTTTCTATGACAGGGAGAGGAAAGGAAAAGTTAGTAAAGAGAAAGAATTCATCCCCGAGATTTTGTCTCCTGGTGGTTAAAATATCAGTTGTGACTGAAAAATACAGTGAATAATGAAATTTTAAAACTGAATTATAGTAAAGTACAAATTGCCATAAACACCTTAAAATACTACCATCTGCCTCTAATGCATTTATCCCCTCATTTTTGTCATTTTCTGAAGCAGTTTTGGAATTTATCTTTTGTATATTTAGTGGCATTGATGTGGGTGGCTTGATGTCCTGAATGGATTCAAAATTTTAGACATTTGTGGTCATTTTGACTTGGGAAAGAGCCAGAAGTAGTAAGGTGCCAGATCCAGTTAATAAAGTGAATGACACTACATTGTAATACTTTTCATGAACCTGCATTTCCACTGGACAGCACTCAACACCAGCCTTCAAGATATTTTTGATCACATCTCATTAAGACATGAAACGAATTTCCAGAGTTGCTTCAGAAAGTGACAAGAACAATGGGATAAGTGTGTTCCAAGGGAGAGGTTGTATTTTGAGGAAGATTCTTATGGATTAAAACCTGGTGGTCAATTTAACACCAGCTGAAATGAATCAGCATGGCGCTGAGTGCAGATGGCCCACCCAAGGAAAGTTGCCAGCACAAAAAAGAGATGTGGAGAGGAAGAGAGTAGTGTTGTGGGTTCTCCTAAGTGTTGCTGTTTGGAGCCTTTGGTTCTCCTGGAGGAGCTTGTCATGGCTAGCTTCCCTGATAATTTGGCCATTATCATCGGCGAGCTCAGGATCTTGCCACTGAGAGTGGCTGCGGTTCACTTAGGGGGAACTCTGACCCTTACTTTGAGCATCGCTTCCTGGTTCCAGAGGGGAAGATGTGTGATGTTTAATCTCCAGAAGTTTGTCGTGCTGGCTTCCTGATATGTGCCTGACTGTTCTCATTGTTAGAGGCACTCAGGACATCATTGTCGCTGAGGACGGCTGTGGTACTTTTCAGGGGAGTGCTGGTCCTTACTTTGAGCATTGCTTCCTGGCTCCAGTGCAGAACCCTTAGCCTATTGGTGCAGATCCTTCACCCCGCTGGCATAGACTTTCTAGCTTCCACCGCTGACCTTTGGGCCTTCCCAGTGCAGATCTGTAAAACAGACTTTCATAAATCATTGTTGCAGGCTCTAGGACTCCAGTTGGACTCGTGGGAGACATTGTCATGGGCTCTAGGTCTTCATCTGGACTCATGTAGGACATTGCTATGGGATCCAGGCCCTAGGATGGGTTTTCTAGGTCTTTAGTGTTGTGTAAAGATTTCCTGCACTTTCTCGTATGTAACTCTAGGTGATCATCATAAAATAATATTATAAATTCTGTGTCCTGTATGTGATTGTTCTCCTTGCAACCCCCTGACTATAAAAGGGATTAACAGCAATGAGTCCTTCATTGTAATAAATTGTTTAACTTAAAAATTCACCATCTACTTCAATTACCCCTTGAAAACAAATGTGATTTGAAGTTCCCTGCATTTCAGTGTGGCTCATGCATGGGTTCATAGAAGACTTCTACAGTACCCTATTCCTCCTGTTTAACAAGGAATCCCCAAGGAAGAAGCAGGAGACAGAGCATGAGAGGTGTTCTGTGATCAGGAGGTGTCTTAGAAAGGTCTTGTCTGGAGAGCCAAGAGCTATCAGGAATACAAACACTTGGTCACTTTATCCCATGTGAATTCCTTGATAGCCTGGATTCTTGACTTATATAATTCAAGCTATCATTAAGGTTGATTTAGTCAAAAGACAGGTGAATGATTCTGTGGTTATATAATGTAGTTTTGGTCTATTCAGTTCTGATTTTCCTGTGGGGCATATTTTTCCTTTACTTTTCCTTAATAACTGATAACCTTCCTTGATTTATACATAGATGGGAATACACACTTCTTTATCTTTAAATTAGTGTATATTAGTTGTGCATCCTCGTGGGCTTCAGCACAACATTTCTCTACATGCATGCAAATTGCATTGATCAGATCCAATCACTCTTCTCCCATATTTCTTCACCCCTACACCCTTTCCAATGCCTAGAAATTACTATATTACCTTCAGTTCAACTTTTTTTCAAATTTCCATATATGAAAGAAAACATGTCGTACTTGCCTTTCTGTGTCTAGTTTATTTCAGTTAACATAATACCGTGTAGTTGCATGTGTTGTACTGCAAATGAGAGGATTCTTTTTCATGGCTGAATAATACTGTGCAATTGCATATATTTACCACATTTATTATGCACTCATGTGTTGACAGAAACCTAGGCTGTTTCCATATCTTAAATATTGTGAATAGTACCCTAATAAACACGGTCATCTAGGATTCTCTTTGATATACTAATTTCACTTCTTTTGGCTGTATACCCAATAGTGAGATTACTGGAACCTATGTAGTAATATTTTTAGTTTTCTCATGTGCCTTCATAGTGCTTTCCATGTGTCTGTACTAATTTACATTCTCACCAAGTGTATATAAAGGTTCCTTTATCTCCATATCCATAAAGTATTATTTTAACAGTTATTCTAATTGGGGCTGGATGTCATCTCACTACATTTGATTTTCATTCTCTTATGGTTTATGACATCAATAATTTTTCATGTATTTATGACTATTTGTACTTCTACTTATGAGAAGTGCCTATTGAAGATGTTTGTCCATGTTTTAAATTGGATATCTTGTTAAGTGGTTTAAGTTATTTATATATTCTAGAAGTTAATCCTCTGTCAGATAAAGAAAGATTTTTTTCTCAATCTTCACATTCTCTCTTCAGTGTGCTGTTTATTTCTTGCTGTGCAGAAGCTTCTCAGTTTGATGCAGTCTCATTTGTTTTCGTATAGGGTGAGAGAAAAGGGTCAGATTTTAATCTTTCAATCTTCAATCCAGTTTTCCTAACATCATTTGTTGAAAAGGCTGTTTCTCCAGTGGAAGTTTTGGATACCTTTATTGATAATCATGTGACTGTAGCTGTATGTGCTTTTTGTGGAATTGCTATTCTGTTCCATTAGTGAATGTGTCTGTTTTTATCCTAAGACCATGCTGTTCTAATTACTATGGCTTTGTAGCATATTTTGAAATCAGGTACTGTGATGTTTCCAACTTCGACCTTTGTCTTTGTCACCTTCTTATTGTTGGCAGAAAATTTCCAAAACAGAGATGTTTAATTTGGGATAGCAGGATTGAGAGGTTTTGGTTAATAGCTGACTATAAGACAGAAATGACATAAGAAAGGAACTTAGCAGAGAAAAAATTGCTTACATCATGGCAGCTAGAAAGCACAGTATGAAGGGATCAGTCAGAGAGGAAGATCTATCCCTCCTTCATCTCTTCTGACCAGGTCCATTACTGCCAGCGTATTCAGCTATGAATTCATGGTCTGTGGAGAAATATTACACCTCCATGATCCAAGCATTTTCTCCTAGTTCATTTGTGAACACAACCAGCTTCTAGGGGATGATCTCGATCTAAACCACAACAATATGTTTGGCTCAAGATTGCTGTTTTAGTCAGTGAGTTTTACACTTCTGTATGAATTTGTGATTGCTTTTGTAGCTGCGTTGAAAAGTAAATTTCTAGTTCTTTTATTCTTGTGGATGTGGTTGCTCTTTTACATTTCATATTTTGTGCTTACTATCTTAAGATTTTTCTCATATCCTGCATGAATAATGAGTAAATGTAGCATGCTATTGTGTTCCAGGTGAGATATGATCATTTATTTTCCTATATATTTTTGTAAATATGTATCTATCTATTCTCTCTCTCTCTCTCCCTTCTTGCCTACCCCTCAGGGAATCAAATAAGAAGTATGCAACAAGGTAAGTGTGTATTTTTTTTTACACTATGGAATACTATGTATATCTCATTATGTTGGTTTTTATTAATGCATAAATTTCCAAGGGAAGAGAAATAAGTATGTTTTAGTATTCCACAGTTCCATTGCAATGCCTCTGTTTATCATTTTAGGCATTATCTTACCTAATTTCTAACAGACAAAGATTTTGCTCTAAAGTTAATGTCAGCTTTACGGTCACCTGAAGGAAAATGCAGATATAATCTGGACAGTATTGTTTATTTTAAAAATAGGTTGTGTATTATTGATTGCTGCTTTTTGATGTTTTGTTCATGTGCATATCATTGCAGATACATCTGCTTGCTGTTGGATGTCAAAACTGAAATGTTTTCCACAACTATATAAATCATGCAACTACCAATGCTGTGGACAGAAAATACATGATTTCTCCTCTTGTAAGTGTAGACACTTATATTTATAAGTTTTCAAAGTGTGAACTAACTAAATTAATGTTAATGTATTTAAAATAGTATTCTCAGTATGAAAATTAGGACAAAATTTTAGTAATTATTTCTGTTAAGTACTCATGTTGTAGTGGAGCATATAGCTAGAAAAGACAAAGGAGTGTTAATTTATCACAAGATGGAGGGGAAAACACAAAGTAGGAGTAGATTAATTAACTTTCAAATAAGAACAATAAAGTGATTTCCTATTTAATTGCTTGCTTCTGGCTCTCATAGAAGAGTTGTTTCTATAGGAACTGAAATTCATCAAAGTTCTTTTTCCCCCCTTATTTAATCACAGTGATGGTTTTGCAATGTAGCTCCAAGAAAAGGTCTTGCGCTAGTAGTCTGGAACAAATAACCAATTAATAAATACCAAGATATTGTGCATTACATAGTCACCTTTCTGAAAAGTTATGAAAGGATACTTTCAGGCAGGAGAGGACTTAAAAATCAATGGACAACAGTATACTAGGTATATTTAGCCTGAAAGAATGAGTCTGACACATGCTGCAAATTAGAGTTCAGAGCTACACACTCGACTAAGAGGTAACACTTTTCCAATATTAGTACTCTAGGCATTGAAACAGAGAGTAAACCCCATGGAACTCTTTATTACATATACTATGTTATCAGCAAATGCAGCCTTTCACTTCACAACTTTTACTTATTTTTCTCTGGCATTTGATGTATATGGTCTGGATACATTTTTATAGTTGACCAGAAGTACAAGAAAATCATTTTTGTGGCTAGAAGCAAAAATTGCATTAGTTTTACAATGATATCAAATTCCACATACTAAGGTTAACACTTTTTCATTGTTGTGTTGGCCTTATCCATTCATAAAGGGAGGAATTGATGCTTGCAAAATTAACCACTTCATAGTTTACTGCAAGCGTCACTTGGATAGCGTGTTTGTTTACATACTCTGGAGCATCACTTGGACAGGTGTCATTTCAGCCAGTAGATTCTGGTTTGCATGAGATACACTCACATATCTATTTGTTTTATGAAGACTATTTTTGGGGAAGGTTTTTATTTAAAATGCTGTATTCACCTTTGATGTTTGTTTCTAGTGAAACCTAATATTAAGTTCTAGTTATTTTTTCTAAATTATATTTATTTTATTTGTGAAAAATTACCCATAATTTTGTGCTACTATCTGTAAAATTTCTTATTGTAAGTAGATATAATATTTACACTTCTCCACAACTCAGTGTTATCCTTTTGAGATACAAAATGGACACATTTGGGACACTGAGACTAAATAGGAAGGAAGTTGTAAAAGATCTGCAAAAGAAAAAAAATGATGAAAGAGAGAAATGTTATTCCATCAAAGAATAAAAACCTGTGTTATAAGATGGAAGGACAAAAAAGATACCACCTTTTTATCAACTCTTTGTAAAATAGGAGTGTAGAAGAAGAGTGAAAGAAGAAGAAAACTGAAAAAATTCCAATAATGGTCAATGATTATAATAATTCTATGAGTGGTGTTGACAGAGCTGACCAACATCTAACAAGTTATCCTGTAACCAGAAAGCAAGGAAAAATGTTATTATGAAATATTTTCATAGCTCCTGGACCATACAATGTGAAACTCACTTGTTATTTATTCAAGACAAGGGGGTTTCAGAAAGTTCTTTACACTTAGATTAAGTCTAAAGAACAAACAATTGAAAAATCCAAGGTAGAAAAAAATCTTATCAGGATGCCCATCATTGATGCCTTCCCCATTCTGTTCAGAGGATCGATATTTTACTGAACTTGTACCACCCACAGAAAAAAGGGAAAGCCCAACACAACAGTGTCAAGTGTGTTGTTTGAAGAATGATGATAATGCAAAAAGAATTCAGGAAGAGACTAGATACTACTGTCCAGACTCTAACATTGTATTGTGTATTGAATATTTTAAGATCTATCATAGACAGAACAATTATTGAATACCTTTGATAAAACTGTAAAATATATTTTCTGTTCTTTTATGACATAAACAGTTCTGTTACAAATCAACAGTACTGTATTCAATATTGCAAGTGCTCACCAAATTTGCAGTATGTTATTATTTATCAAATATTTAACAATATTATATTCGATATTGCAGTTATTTACCATATTTGCCAAATATTTATATATTTACATATTCACAAATTTGTATATTTATGTTTACTGCAGCATTGCAAGTATTTGCTAAATATTTACCAACAATATCATATTCAGTATTGCAAGTATTCACCAGTCTATTATTTATATTTTGTATGTGATATTTGATAAAAATATTCATATTGTTCAGCTCTTATTACACTTTGAAAGGTAGTTGTATTTATATCATTATACATATACACAGTTATAAAAATATACATAAAATAGTTATATGTGTATAACTAGTAAATGTGATATTAATATATTTGTGAGTGTTTGGATTTGTTTACCACTGGTATACAAGCACTTTATAGACATTGAATCTATAGAAACATCCCTGTGAGATAAATGTGCCACTCAATGCAAGGCTCAATATGCTATAATGTATGGAAAAATACATAATTATATCTCTCTAACATATTATTCCTGTGTAAGTGAATCACATCAGCAAGTGTTTTCATTTTATGTGATCATTCAATAACTCAATTCCATACATTTTTGTCCCTCTAGTCTTTAAATTATAGTGCTCATTTTCATATGAAGTAAATAACTAGAAATCCAGATTTTAATAATCTCAAAATAAAGATACAAACCGCAAAGATACCTTAAGAAAAAATAGCCACAATTTTAAAGGTCCAGGCCTGGGAGAGGCATACATCACTTTTAGTCACATCCCAGTGAGGAGAATATAATCAAAGGCTGAATCAAAATGCACTGTGGCCTGGGAAATAGTACAAGAATTTGCAAAAAGCTGCAGTCTCTTCATAGGTGGTGTCTTAGAGATGTCTGCTATATCCTGTTTTATCATCTTTTTTTTGGTCACAGTCATAGAATCTTGACTTTTTGGTGCGCATAAGTCCATCCAGAAAAGACACTATTTTTCAGCTTCTCTTGGAGCAAGGTGTAATCACATAACTAATCCCACAGTCAAAATCTACAGTGTGTCCTTTGTCAGTTCATCTTTATTCTTACCTTTCTTTTTGCCTCTATATTAAAATTCTGCTTTACTTAAGCATGAAGTAGAGGCCTTAAATGATGAAAAAGAAGATAGAAGAACCCTCATTCCTTGATACATTAACCACCACAACAATCCCTATATGCTTGCTCAGAGTTTGCTGAGACTATAAACTTCACTTTTACTGAAATTCCTCTTTGCATTTATATCACTGACAACTACATACAATCCTACCCCATAGATTGGTATTATAATGTTTATTGTAATAACAACATTAGGTCCAGAAATCAGAAAACAATTTTTATTTAGGATTTAAATCCAAGACACCCTTGCACCAAATTTGGTGATCTCCAGATTCATTAAGACAAAATTGAAAAGAAATCAGTCATTTTTAGTAACAATGGGATTACATACATTCTTTTAAGGGAAGAATTTAAGGAGGCTGTTTAGTCAATTAATATGTAGTGAAGCAATTATTTTGTTATTGTATCAATACTAGCTTTCCTATACTTTGCAAGTCAGGACCAATTAGCTCTCTGCAAAACTCCAGAATTCTGAGCCTCAAAGGAAGAGATAAAGAAGAAAGTTAAAGGTGGTTAGCTATATGAAACATCAGATAAAAGAAAACAGGAAACGCCATCAGTCTAGAGAATAAACAGTGTATTTATTCTGATGTGTGCACTGAATGCCTTAGAATGGAAGAATAAAAATTCAATCTCTTTTCCCTCGATTTTTCCTTTGTTGACAACAGATGTTATAAATATGAAATGTCAAAATGATTGTGTGGAGATGGGTGAGCTGATCCTTCTCAGTGATTGACATCCTTGAGTTGTAGAGAACTGACTAATATGTAGAGATGATCTAGTCTTTCGACCTTCAGGCTGTCATAGAAATAGTCCTGAAGTTTGCACTGGTTACATGCTGCTGATGGAACCCAATTTTTTTTTTCTTTCTTCACAACTGGGATATGTAATAAAGGGGAAAAATGAGGGCTTAAGCTTCAATAAACATTTTTTTAATGATGATATTAATATTTTTCGTATGTTTTGAGTGAATATCAGACATGTAGTTACTGAGTAAGTCGTCGGGTTGTATTGTAAAATGTTCTATTTTAACAGCTGGGGATATATCTCAATGGCACAGCGCCTGCCTGGCAAGTGCGAGGTCGTGAGTTTGATTTGTGGTACAAAAAAAAAAAATCTATTTTATAAAATTTTTTAAATTGAAAGCTAATATGGCAAAGACTCACTTTGCCTGTGTGAAAATGCAGAGAATGATGAAGGTATGAGGGAACCTTCAGGAAGGAAATCCCTTTAATTTTCTGAAATTCATTTTCGGTTATCTATGAAATGGGAACTCAAAAACCTCTATAGGATCCTTCAACTATGAACCTAAAAGAGGAAAATCTGTGATCCTGTGATCTCAATTTTAAAATAAACTCCTTATTGTACTAATTTCTGGGAGCAAGAATAGTCCTCATGGACCAACTCTCCATGATAAGTTATAAACTACAAACATTTACTAGTAAAAATAAAAATTAAAAATGACAATGCTTAGTAGGAACACTGTTTTTTTTGTTTTCTTTTGCGGAGCGGGGAATGGAACTCACAGCCTCATGCTTGCCAGGCAGGCACTTAGGCCACTGAGCTAAATCCCCAGCCCTAGTAGGAATACTTTCATCAGTATTTTATTCTATGAAATTATATTTGTTTGAGGGGGTGTTGTGGTTGATACATCGTGTCAGCTTGACAAGTTGAGAAGTTTAGCTAAGAGACTCAGCAGGAAGCCAGGGTTCTTACTTTGTAAACATTTTCATCCTATGCAAGAGGAGGGCAAGGAGATTTTGTGACTGCTACACCCACCTTAGAAGAGTGTGTGTGTGTGTGTGTGTGTATGTGTGTGTATGTGTGTGTGGGTGGCCTGTGTATAATATAAGGGAGGAGAAGAGGCTTGTTCTCCCCTCTTTTGCTGGCTGCTGCCTTGAAGTGTTGCCCCAGTGCAATGCCATCCTGCCTTGGAGCCAGCTGATTATGAACTGAAACCTCCACAAACTGCGCTAAATAAGCCTTTTCTGCCTTCATTTTGGGTGTCAGGTATTTTGTCGCAGCAATGAGGGAAAAGTAACCAAGACAGGGGGTATGTTTTGGCACCGAGTTTTTCTAATATTAATAATTCTAGGCTATGTAATAATGATTAGAAGGAATTTTCATAGTATCTCCTAACAATTTTCTATACTTTTTAAGCAACAAAAGATAATTCTTTATTGAACTTGAATGGTATATAGTTCTTAGTCATAGTAAGAATAATTTCAGGCAGTGCCCAAGTTTTAAAATGGTTTGTGTCTTAAGCATTCATTTGAAAACTCAATTGAAATTTTGTTGTGAATGATTACTAAAAGCAATTTTGGTTTAAAAAAAAGTGAAATAGCAATATTGCAATATTGTCACACATAGAACTCTTTCAGTTTCTTGGAATACAGTTTGTTTTATGACTGCTCCTTTTCCTGATACTGTAAGCAAAGATAGATAATAGAAATAACTTCAAACCTCCTGAGGACCTGTGACTACAGAGACTACAGAGTTCTCTCTGACTGTCTCTCTGTCTCTGTCTCTCTCTTGGTCTCTCTCTCTCATTCTCCTTGTATATACCAACATATGTGTGATTATTTCACACAAAAAATTAACAAGAATAATTTAATAAGAAGGCCTTTACCACCGTGGTTACAGACATTTGTATTCTATTTGTTTTAGAATTCTTTTTGTTTCTTCTACTATAAACTTGCTCTATTAGCTTCAGCCTCTATTTGTCTCTTTTAAGCATCTCATTCTCCTGATTGTCTCCTAAATAATGAGTTCCATCCTAAATACACCACATATAATTTTTCATTAAGATTATCTGTCTGGACATATACTTTTAATTATTATTTTCTAAT